>JACSZP010030991.1:2694-12713 GCA_016161895.1 Pinna nobilis
TTTGGTATATTCTCTGATACACATCAAGGTATCCCAAAGGAATGGAGGGAGGGAAAGTTATAGTCGGCCTTTTCGATATTGACTTTCTAATTAAACACATAACATAAAAAGTTAGAAAAAACTCCAATTTTTTATTGTTATCCCACAAGGAAAGAGCCGATCAAAGTAGAGAGTTAGTCATATTCCCTTACGACATCCAAAGATAATAGGAACTTTGGCAGATGTTAGAGGATGGCCATTCTTAGTGATGATCTCTAGCAAAGCAAAACAGAAAATAGAAAATCATTTAAATTTGTTTATTATTTAAAGCGCATATTTGGTTTGTATCAAAAATAGGAAATTTTTATCTTATTCATTTTCGTTATGATTATTATCATTAATATTTTATTATCATTATTATTATTGTTGTTGTTGTTATTAGAAGAATAATATTATTATTTTGTATTCAGTGAAATATTGAAAAAAAATCTCATTTGAAATTTTGCGTTCTGGTGAAACAAGAAGTAGAGAATGTAAAGAATTCTGCATTTAGATTCAGTATTCAGTAAAACTCATATTTGTGCAAAAGGGAAAAAACTTTTCTCTATTTTGTTCTCTCCAATATCATCATTTTAATATATTTATCAACTTATTAGTTAATCAAGTTATTCATTTATTCATGTGCTTTTTATCATTTATCTACATTTTTAATATTTGTCTATGTATATTTATCATTTTATACATATCCAGAAAAGTATTAAATGAGAAAAGTTCATGTTGAACAGTCATTTAAATTTTGATAAAAAGTCAAATATATATTTCTGCAATAAGGAAAGATGACTTTTCTCTATGTTTTAGCATAATCTTATATTAATTACTGTTAATTAATTGCTTCTGTACTTACATTCACAATTTTGCCATTTTGTATCACATCTCAAAAACACAAAATCATGAGCCACATACCACTGCCTGTTACTTATATTTTGTTTCCTCGGTGTCATTTTCTAATATGCAGGACATAAACCAACCTGATTTCTCAATAAAAATTGCAAAACATTCAAGAAAAAAGAGAACGTTCCTCTTTTTCTTTTCGAAAATGGATTATCAAATTTCATTTTGACCGGTCATGCTTTATAAACATGAGTTCTTTTTATGAAAATATGATGAATTACTACACATAAAAAAGGTGACATAAAGTAATTTCTAAGTAAAATAAATCATATTATTTCATAGATAAACAAAACAGTAATTATATATCAAAGCACTATAATCCTGTAGTTCACGAAACTTTAATTTTGTTAAATTTATGTCTAGATTTTCTTATTATTATTCAACTGGGTACAAAATAGTCCGAGCAACTTAGGATGAGAACTTAACACTGGTGAGGTTGTCAACTTGCTCAAGTATGCAGATATTAATTTCTTTCATTTCTTATTTATTTATTGCTTATTTTTTTTATTTACTTTTTATGACTCATTTGATTTATCTACCATTTATTTATTTAACTTATTAATTAATGTATATGAATATTTATTTATTTATTTATTTATTTATTTATTTATTTATTTATTTATTTATTTATTTAATTATTTAAAGTATATTCAGTAAAACTTAGATGGGAAAACTGGAGAATAGTCCTTTTAATGAAGATGTTACCAAAAACAGTGCAAAAATCCTCGTTTAAATGTTGTGAGTCAATTTAACCAATAAAAGAGAAATAAAATAAAAATGCCTCGTAAAATATAAAGCAGAGAGCGTTAAAGATTTTCATAAAATTTAGATATGCAGAAAAAATACACATCAGAGAATTTATTTGAGTTTTGCAGACTATTTAGCCTGGAAAATCATAGAGGATACTTCAATCTCATGGAGGAGACTAGATTTTACTGAGAATTAGCAGCGAAATTTAAAGTCTTTATGGGGGAGAATGCATTCCATCATGAAAAATTGTCGAAATTCTGAGTAGATAATTTAGAGTCTCCCTACTTACATGTATGAGGGAGACTTGGGAATTATGGTTTTGATATGAAAAGAAATATATAAGCAAATATTTGTAACGTTTGGAAATAAGAAATTTTCTCACTCACAATTTGATATTCAGTTAAAAGATAAGCTTAGAAAGTAGAAAATTCCATTAAAAAAATATTGGGAAAAGTTGCTAAAATGATTCTTTGTGAAATTTTCATATTCATATCAAAACCAACAGTCTGAAAAGTAGGGGGGAATATTTGAGTTTGAATATTCAAGAAACGAACAGAATAGAAAGTTTTTTAAAAAAAGTAATTTAAATTTTAATATTCAGGAAAAGGTATATTTCAGCAGTGGATAAAGTTGAAAAATTCATGATGCTAGTAAACCACACAGCACGACATGTCCAAAAAGTTTGATAAAACTTTGATACTTAGTAAAATGTATAATTTGTAAAATACAAACAAAAAACCTGATGTTTTAAAAATCTTGATATTTTGTAAAATTTATACCGGGTAATGGGTATTGGTGCAAAATTAATGTGTCAAATACATGTAAGTTCTAGGATATGATTAACATGTACATGTTTATACTATATATAGATTTCCTTATTGTAAATTTGATGTAACAGTTGACACGCACGTGTCTCTTTCAACATAAGCGCATCAAAGTTTTTGTTCAAATTTCTGTTGTGTTTGGATTGAATTAAATGATGATACTCTTTGCAGTTTTTGAAAACCGTTAAAGTCACTAATTTCAATTTGATTTAAAAATCACCAACTGACAATGAGTATATACAAGGGGCAGGAATAAAAACCAGGGTACCAAAAAACCAGGGGGGGGGGGGGAATCTGAACAAAAAATGTAAAAAAGTAAATAAACAGGGTAGTAAGAAAACAAGGGAAAAATAACCGAGGGAAAAAATGTAAAAAATAAAAAAACACAGTCCGGGACAGTAACAAAACCAGGTTACAGATAAAACAGGAACAAAATATTTTTTAAAATGATAATGATACAGGATAGAAATAAAATCAAGGAAACATAAAACCAGGACAATAATAAAACCATTACTAAAAATTTCCAGTGTGCGATTTTTCTGGTCATCAATAGAATCAAAAATAGTGCCGCACGGTCACTGGTTAGGGCCAGTAGCTGGCTATTGTATCTTTTCGGGTATTTAGATCACAATTTCTTTTTTTAGATATTTCTAGATAATACTCAAGGTGATATATAATTTCTTGAACAGACAAACAAAAATATTGCTCAGGTATAATCTAAAGTGGAACCAGACCAATTTTTTTCCCTTTGTACATACTTGCCAAGTCTCCCCAATAAATAGGGAGACTCCCGATTTGTAATGTAAAATTTTGATAATTTCTCTCATAAAAAATGCATGTCTACCCCACGAAAACTCCAATTTTCCTATTCAGTCTTGGTACAATTTAGAGTCTCCCCCCCATCACATTGAAATAATATAACTGATAAAAATATTTCAAGGTTGGTAGGTTTGTTAGTATGATATTAAACAGTTAATTCAGAGCATACAGGATTAAAGAGAAAATAAATAATATGAAAAGTGATGTGCATAGATTCCTAAACCTGTATGATAAATGTTAGATAAATAATAGTAAAATAATTATACCAATTATTTTTTTAAAATATCAATGAGGGTAATGATAAGAATTTGAAAAAATCATTATTAATGAGGAAAGAGAAAATATGGAAAGTGAATGAATTAGAATAAAAAAAAAAAAGAAGAAAAACAGTAAATGTAGTAATTCCTTGGGAAAAGTCCCTTGCTATGTATTACATTCTGTAAGTGGTCTTATTATTGAGTAAGATGATAATTCGATTAGATGTATTGTTGTTTAACATCCCTCTCAAGAAATCTTTCACTTGTATGCAGACGTCACCATTTGCCTGTGAAGGGCGGCAAATTTTACCTATGCTCTGCACTTATGGCCATAGAGCAGGGAGGATTCTTTAACGTGCAAACACCTNNATTTCAAAGAGTAGAAAATTTACTGAAGGGTTTTACAATTTGATGCATTAAGAAATTATGATACAAAGTGGTCAAGCATCATAAGAATTTGTACTTGTCCAGCAGGACGAAAAAACGTGAATCTTCTTGTATGGATGTGTAAATTACATGTCTGAAAGCTGTGAGTAACATTTAATATGCAGGACCCCACTTGTGTCTGTGTATGTTTTATTCATTTCCCCAGATGGAGATTTTTAATGCAATGATTCAATGGCTTTTCAATTATATTTTTTTGTAGGTAAGTTTTATTGAAATGATCTTTTTGTAAAGAGCTTTCACATGTCCCATTGGACTGTGAGGCAAAATTTAAGTTTCTTGCTGCAAAACTGCCCTGCTCCACACACTTGTGGACAGATGAAGCTGTTGAGCCTGGATATTTATTTTTGTGGTAACTGGCTCACCACAAGGACACATGTTTGATTATGTGCAGTTAAAAAATGCTGCACTAAGCATAAAAAATGTCACAAGCTTGTATTAATATTACCGCAACACTGAGCGTAACGAAATTATTTAAAAATGTAATGTTATGCCGTATGTCTAAATAGGGCTGGTAACATAATGCCGAAAAAAAAATACTAATTACGACATTGTAATACCCTCACCAAATAAACTAAAATCACTTGGTTACCCATGCTGAAATAAAGGAAGCAAAAATTAGATCTCAAAACCAGACTGCATTAACATACAATGTATGTTAGAAAGAACTCTGCCCCAAGGCAGACATTTAAATGTATCGTGATGATGTAACAGTGATATGCCAAAACTACTGCATGGTTGTAGCAGTAAAAATGGTGATCAAAAGATAAAAAAAACTTGAGAACAGTAGAACCTGTCAGAAGAGACAACCTGGCTAGAAAGACCACCTGTCAAGAGTGACTACCTGGCTGGAAAGATTACCTGTCAGGAGTGACTACCTGGCTGGAAAGACTACCTGTCAGAAGTGACCACCTGGCTGAAAAGACTACCTGTCAGGAGTGACCACCTGGCTGGAAAGACCACCTGTCAGGAGTGACTACCTGGCTGGAAAGACCACCTGTCAGGAGTGACTACCTGGCTGGAAAGACTACCTGTCAGGAGTGACCACCTATGTTGTCTTGATGCACAGAGAGAGACTCTCTCTGTCTTGTTATATCACTTGATTTAAAAGACCCCCTTTCCGGAAAGACAGTCTGTATGGAGAGGCAAGCTGTCTGGAGAGATCAATCGTCTTGAGAGACCTTGTGGAGAGACCACCTGTTTGTAGTGACCAGTTGTCTAGAGTGACCACCTGTTTGTAGTGACCAATTGTCTAGAGTGACCACCTGTTTGTAGTGACCACCTATTTGAAGTGACCAGTTGTCTGAAGTGACCACCTGTTTGAAGTGATCAGTTGTCTAGAGTGACCACCTGTTTGTAGTGACCAGTTATCTGGAGTGACCACCTATTTGTAGTGACCAGTTATCTGGAGTGACCACCTGTTTGTAGTGACCAGTTATCTGGAGTGACCACCTGTTTGTAGTGACCAGTTGTCTGGAGTAATCACCTGTTCTTAGTAATCAGCAGGCCAATTAGTCATTTGGCCTTTTAGTCATTTGGTACCACAAGTCAGTCGGCCTCTTTAGTAAGGTAGTCTCATTAGTCAGATGACCTCTTTAGTCTTAGTCCAAGTGGTCACTATATAGCAGGTTTTACTGTATACATTGTACCTCTGTATTACAGGGTAAAGTCCCAAGTATAGATCCAAATGCCTGATGGTGGAATCAGCTGAATATTGCCATGATAAAGGTGTAACAGAAAACAAAGATTCAAAAAAGCATTGAATACTAATTGTAACAACAATGTAATTTACACTGGAAAAAATTGTGTAAAGGGAGATAAGTCTGTAGACCTCTTCATCAAAATAAAAAAAAGGCATCCATACTTGTTAAACTTCCCCAATAAATAAGAAGACTCCCTTTTTGTGTAAGATTTTTATTATTTCTGAGGAAAAATTGTGATAATGACATAAAATAGAAATTATAATTAGTTTATTGGAGTGTGACATATTTGATCATACATAAAATCATCAGTACAATATCATAACAGAAAATCAACACTGATGTTATTTCTTAAGAAAAAATGCATACTCCCTCCATGAAAAAAAAAACTTATTTTTTCTGATTACATGTAAATCTTAGTATAATTCATAATCTCCCCCCATATGATTGAAAAACCCTCCTCATGAAAATTTTACAAGTTTGGCAAGCGGGTACAACCTGTGGTTAACTTTAGAATAAGAGACTTTTACTCAAACTGATGCTGCCCTAATAAGGCTGCAGCAAGTCAGGAACTTCCGATTCAGTTCTGATCTTGACCTCAATTTTAATCACTAAGGAGAATATTCCAATAAACGAAACAAAACAAAAATGAATGGCACTGTGTGTTGTTTGCACATATGAAAATATACAATTTACATTGGTTGTTGCATTGTTGTTTAACGTCCCACTCAAGAATATTTCACTCATATGGAGACGTCACCGTGTGCCGGTGAAGGGAGACAAATTTTGCCTGTGTTCGGCACTGCTGGACGTAGAGCAGGGAGGTTTCTTTAACGTGCCAACACCTACTGTGACACGGGACCTCGGTTTTTACTGTCTCATCTGAAGGACAGGGACGGCCAACCGCGGAGTGGCGCTTACGCGGCTCAAACCCAAGTCTTCCGATTCGCAGTCGAACACACTAACCACTCGGCCACGGAGGCCCCAATTTACATTGGTAAAATAATAGAATAATCTGACCTGAATCATTTTCTGACAGTGTGACTCAAGATTCGGGTCAGAGGTAAAAATCGTGATTTTTGGTGCACCGCAGTATATCGTTGTAGCCTTATGTCCAAGTATTCCTGTACAGAGTGGAACTGACTAGGCAACTTTTTATAAAACTAAGATTGCAAGATTCAGAAACTTGTACCTGTGGTTTGATTTCAGTACAGAATTTGTAATGTACAGAGATACACATCTATTCCAGACATGTTCATTTTAGTGGCGGGTAATGGCCTGGCACACGTCTTTTTATGGATCATCTACCTTAGATTCAGAGCGAGATTATATAAGTATTTATGTCAAACAACAACATGTGTAATTGACTTTGATGTACTCCACCTATCATCTGCCGTCATCTATTGTGTCAGTTGATAGTAACTTGACACAATTTACCTGGAGTTTGAGGGACCACTTACATCTCTATAGTAGGAAACTTGCCTCAAGGCAAGAGGATGGAGGATTCAAGTCTTAGAAAGAGCATGACTGATTATTCCCTGCTCTTTAAATGTGTCAGTGAGATAGGCCTCAGTTTTGCTGTGTCACCAAAGGACAATCAATCTTTTCTGTTCACGACTGGATTTTAACCAGGGTCCACTGATCACTAGTCATGAGAATCATCAGTGAACCATGTATCACTGCAAAACATGCCATCACCTGATTACTTTCTATTGTGCTTAGATAAGTAGGTTATACTTGTATCAACAGATAATATTTTGTGATGAGTCCATGACAAAATTTCAAGGTAACAGAATTTCAATTTAATTGAGATGTTATATAAAGGTATGATATGTTACCACCTGATTCAGGTGACACAGGTGTGAATTTTACATGTTATGACCTAGGTGTTTGTTATCTGATCTGTGGGTAATGGGCTCTTAATTTTCACTCCCTATCAATAGGCACTTGATTTTCACTCCCTATCTATAGGCTCTTGATTTTCACTCCCTATTAGTAGGCTCTTGATTTTCACTCCCTATCAATAGACTGTTGATTTTCACTCCTTATCATCAAGTACACAACTTGTTGTATTATTGTTGTTAAATGACTCATATGAGAATATCTCACTTATGTGAAGGGATTCACATGTTGGCCTATAGAAGACACTTTGCAAGAAGTCATGATGGAGCTGCCCTGTGTCAAAATGAACCTCTCCTGTACCATACTGAACCTGTCTCTATCACTGAACCTGCCCTATGCCATAATAGACCTGCCCTGTACCATACTGAACCTGTCTCTATCACTGAACCTGCCCTATGCCATAATAGACCTGTCCTGTACCATACTGAACCTGTCTCTATCACTGAACCTGCCCTATGCCATAATAGACCTGTCCTGTACCATACTGAACCTGTCTCATTAATTGGACCTGCTCTATGTCATACAAGACCTGCTATGTACCATACATACTGGACCTGCCCTGTGACATACTATACATGCTCTATGTCATAATTGACCTATCCTGTGCCATATTGGACTTGCCCTATGACATACTGGACCATTCAAGTCCTGTGTCATACTGCACCATCTAAAGTCTTATTTTGGACCTACCCTGTATCATATTGGATCTGCCTAATTATGTCATGCTGCATTAAACATGTCATAATTATTATGCTCTGTGTCTCACTGGGCCTGCCCTGTGACATACTGGACCTACCCTATGTCATTTTGGATCTGCCTTATGTCATACTGCATTAAACATGAGTCATACTGGGTCTGCCCTGCATCATAATTAGGCTTGTCCTGTGACACACTGGACCTTCCCTGTTTCATACTGGATCTGTCCTATGTCATACTGTATCTGGCATGTGTCATACCAGGTCTACCCTGTATCATACTGGGCTTGTCCTGTGACATACTGGATCTTCCCTGTGTCATATTTGATCTGCCCTATGCCATACTGTATCAGGCCTGTGTCATACTGGGTCTGCCCTATGTCATACTGTATCTGGCATATGTCATACTGGGTCTGCCCTGTATCATTATTGAGCTTGTCCTGTGACACACTGGACCTTCCCTGTTTCATACTGGATCTGCCCTATGTCATACTGTATCTGGCATGTGCCATACCAGGTCTACCCTGTATCATACTGGGCCTGTCCTATGACATAGATGTCCCTGTCCTGTTTCATGTTGGATCTGCCTTTTGCCATACTGTTTCTGACATGTGTCATACTTGGCCTGCCCTGTGCTGTACTGGGCTTGCCTTGATTTCCATTAGACCTATCTAGTGTCATGCTGGAGAAGCTTTGTGTCATACTGAATCTACCCTGTGTCAAACTGTCGCTGTCCATCATGACTGTAAGAGTCATATGTATGTGTATGTACAGGTATAAGTCTTTACATGGATACATTATAAACAAGACTTATATGATGAATTATAAATGAAACAATACAATAAAAGCATAAAACTATTAAGAGCATTAAAAAGTTAAATATTAATAAAAAAAATAATAAAAAGTTACGCAAAAAAAAAAGATTTTTTATGTAGAAGAATATAAGTACATGAACCCAAAAATAAATAGATAATAAAGCCACATGAATCATTAACTGTTTAAAAATCTCCTAATTCCTATAAAGTTAATAAAGACCAAAACTTGATAAATGTTCAAGTTATTTAACTACTTTTTTTTGTGCTTTTTTTCTGCGTTTACTAGACAGGAACCTCTTACTAGGTTATGCTCCAGTCCATCTTTGTAGGTAAATTATAAATATTTTCCACATATTGGATAATTTCCTTTTAAGTAAGACCCCGAATTTGATTTTATGTCTGTCTTTTGTGTGGTTATTTTTTTTCTCCATCATCATCCAGTTTTATAACTATCAATAAGTATCTCTGCAGTACTAATCACCTGTAAAATTATGTTTTAAAATTTTATAAAAGATCCGTGCCTGAGGTCCACATCTGTTTTTGTGTTAGGAGGATAGGTGTAATATCTTTGAATTCTTTATTTGGCACAAATTTAATTTGATTTTTTAATTATCAGTTCTTTGATGTACCTTCACATCTGTCATTATTAATTTACTAACAGAGAAAAAGACTCATATACAAGCTTCTTACCTGCTCTGATCTCGTTCTGTCTATGATTTTAGTTTCCTTTTTTATTTTCTTTCTTCTTGTTTTTATTTGTTTTTTTATTTTTAATTCTCTCTCTCTGTCTGTCTCTCTCTCTGTCTGTCTCTCTCTCTGTCTGTCTCTCTCTCTCTCTCTCTATCTGTCTGTCTGTCTGTCTCTCTCTCTCTCTCTCTCTCTC
>JACSZP010030995.1:0-13880 GCA_016161895.1 Pinna nobilis
AGAAACTTGCTATATCCCTCATAACAATACTTTAACTGTATACTAAACCGATTTTCATGATCAAATACTCACCAGAAACGGCATTATATTCGATATTAATACCAAGCTATTTTTATGATCATTCGTGTTGATAATGTATATCATTTGTTGCAAGCAACATGGAACAACCCATACCTAAAAATACTTTGTAATGGTATAAATTTTCTTTGAGGTACTCAAGAATCAACTCTTAGGTGTTTACGAGCGGAAACTATGACTAGAATAAATATAGTTCTGCCATAAAGTTTGACGAAACTTTCAAAGTACTTGGCCACTGAACCGGTTTTTGAATTATTGTGAGAATGACATCTTATATTGATCCTTGTTCCGCTTGAATAAGGGGTATACATATTTACTTTTCATGCCATAGTACCCCATCATATCCTAAGCCCTACTTACAATTCATTTACAAATCTGTGAGCATATCTAAGTCACCGGTCGCAGGCCATAAATGCTCCAATAATACGACTGACTATTATATGCAATCTACATAACGAATCTTTTTTTTCGAAAGCAATTTTATGGATTTGGAGGTAGAAACTTCTATCAAATTATTGACCGGCAAGCAAATGGGAACACTATGTGCACCAACCCCAAGTGATAGTATAATTTAAAAAGTTCTGAGGGATAATTGGCAATCATGTTATCTTAATTTGGAATAAAATTTATTTCAAAACTCTGGAATACAATTACCGACGTTTACAGACAGTCGTAACTAGATGCACCATAAGCGATGTGGTCCACATATGCATCTCCGATGTATGTACAAAAAGTTGAAATGAGATCGAATCTGGCTATTATCTTGAAATTAAGATTCACATGAGATGGATTAAAAAGGTATGTTAGTTTGTTCTTCTATGAGGCACCACCGACATCTATCTCCGGGATGGATAAAAGATAACTTACATCATATATACCCAACTGGAAGTGTAATTGAGGAATAATTGAATCAATATCTAATAAGGATTTTCTTATCCTAAAGCAAATACAGTGCTTCGACTAAATTCGAAACTGTGTTAAATGTTAAATCACTACGCCCGGATGGAGTGGGACAATCTGTTCGGAGGGAAGCAGTATTTTAAATCCATTACAAATACACATATTACGTTTTATCTATCAAGACGATAGGTAAACAAAACAGCCAATTTTAATACATGTACATAGGTTTCATGAATTTATTTGTTCTTGACATTTGAGAAAAAGGTTGACTCTTGAACGTATCACGTTCAAAGAACAGGTTTTCCAGAAACTGTTGCTGCATTGTTGTTTACGTCCCTCTTAAAATATTTCCATTGCATGATATATCAACGAATTTTGATAAAAGGCTACATATTTGGCCTGTGTTTGGCACTTATGACCATTGAGTAGAGACAGTTCTGTATCGTAACGATACCTGTGAAACGTGACCTCGGTTTATGCTGTCCGAAGAACTCGACCTCACTATCTGAAGGCGAGTACGCTACCCCGCAGTCACGACTGCTCACTTCACCGAAGTCCAAAGTGTTCTATGGAACATTTATGATTCCTTCTGGCTCCCTGGTCGTAATTGTTTTGGGACTATCACACAATAATTTTTCCCAGTTTGTCTTATTCAAATTGGCCTAGGTGGTTGATCTTCATGTGTTTGGTTAACATGGTCCATTTACATTTTCCCCTTATTATTTTCTGTATCGTTTTTTTCTACCAGATGTATATTATGATAAAAACGTATAAGATATGCACTTATTTCAATTTTCAATATATCAAACTAATTTTGAAATTGTTTTATTCTAAATTTGTATCGTATATTACATTGCTTTTATCTTTGAATATCCCTTCCTTCTTCATCTAAGTGAAGGATTCTTGAATGCAATCTTGAACAAAACACTCCCTGACATCTCATACACATATATAGTTTTATTCTCATGGTTAATTCTAAATATCGTATATAAATTACCAAGGATATAGAGGATTCACGAACATTCCCTGTATTGGCTGTCATTGCCGTTTAAAAAAAACAAGAAAATTATGTGAACATTGACGTTGCTTCAAATGTTGCTGTGGTTACTGAACAGATATCACAAGTTATGATAAATGATACAAGTAATAACATGTATATAAATGTTAAAGTTTTCTACGATTTTTTTCTTTGAAGAAATGATCAAACAGGACATTGTGTGATTCGGTTGGAAATTGATAATTTGAAAAGTTCAAACTGAATTTGCAATACTATATCCAAGTAATTTTAGCTTCAAATGATATCTTTGATTTACATTTCCGACAAGATAAGATTGTGTATCTTTAAATCAAGAGGACGCCTTTTACTTTCATCATATCTGAATTTTGATAATGATGACCGGGTTTTCCCCATTCCTTTGACATGTCTTTTTTCCGCCATAAACACGGGCACATCATATCTGTATGTAAATACTGATGACACCGTTATCTCCTGTTTGAAATTTTAACTTTGCGTCAAGAAAGATTATACTTAGCATCCTCAAATGAAATAAATGTTTGGATATTAGATTGCAGAACTTATCGATTACCACTGCACCAATCGGTGACTAGAAATATTTAGGTAGCAGAAGTATTTCACAGCAACACCCAACATTACAATGTACTCTGTACGTGTAGCTCCCCAAAATCGAGAACCAGGTTACAAAGAATTCCCAGGTTGCTGTGATCAAAGCAAATTTACATCTGTGCAACCCCCACTGCAAATGCAAATCATACACAGCTAGAATGCTCCAAATTTTCTATTTTAAAATACATAATCCCTCCTGAGGGTGACCTCATTTCTCAGGTAAATAAATAAAGCTAGTCTTGACAGAGTCAACTATCTCCACATCCACGGTTTTCATAAGAACATATCGATTAACAACAAATACACATTTCTGTGCCTACAGCTTCGGTTTATGTATTCATTTCTGGCGATCTTAACATTGATAGAAAAATGCACTGGACCTTTCACACACACACACACACACACATACACACACACACACACACACACACACACAATTAAAATCAAGGATCATCTTATATTAGCGAGTTTTTAACATGCCATATTTTATTTATCTAATTGAAATTGGATCATTCATGATGGAAGCTGATTTCATTTAATAATCTAAATTAAATGACAATCAATTTTTGTAAGGTAAACTCATAATTTTGTTAAATAATTCAGAGTTAAATTCGGAACACGTACGACGTAATGTTGTTTGTTGTATTGTTGTTTTATGTCCCACTCAATAATATTTCATTCAAATGGAGACGTCATCGTGTGCCGGTGAAGGGCGACACATTTTGCCTATGCTCGGCACTTATTGCCCTATAGCTGGGAGGGTTCTTTAACGTGCCAACACCTACTGTGACACGGGACTTCGGTTTTTACTGCCGAAAAGACAGGGACGGCCAACCGTCGAGTGGCGCTCCGCGGATTCGAACCCCGGCCCCTCCGATTCGAAGTCGAACACGCTAACCACTCGGCCAACGAGGACAACGACGTAATGTACTTTTTATTGTCAGACGCTTTGGTGGAAGAAAGTTTATGATTTTTTTAAATCACAGTTTGGATTTGTTAGAAACTGGTCTTAAAGTAAAATCGCTCATTTGATTAATTAAGGAGCTCTCTTTCTTTATTTTTTGGAAAAAAGTAATAATAATAAATGCCATTACAATATAGAATTTTGTCTTGCTTTAGTTTCCTTTTATTTCTAAATTTGATCAATTTAACCTATCGCTGACAATATTTCAACTTTCTGCCGGTAACAAATATCAAAATAATTGAGGGAAATACATTATCATAACCAATCTTGTATTACCTATAATTTGAATCTAGGTACATTTCATTCTACTTTTCTGTTATTTTTTTCAAAATCGTCATTTGCACATCTTTTTGATAATCGAGATTTTATGTGTAATGAATGAATACATTCGAAAAAAAAGTTTAAACATTGAACCTACTGTAGATGTACAACAAATATCATGTATGGTAAGATTTATAACGGAATTTTATTTGTATAAGTGTTTTACGGTACTTTCAGCGTTATATCAGTTAATTCATGGGACATGAAATGGTGCAGCTTTCAAACATTTATACGTATGACATCGGATCCCACCTGTGGATACCCAGGGGTTCTCATTTCCTAACTCTCCATTCTGTATCACTCTTTGTTACCTTTACGTTTTCATGGTAAGGGTTTCACTCCTATCATTGAGGGAACCGTCCAGGTATATGTAACCGGGACGATAAATGTAACACGAAGCCTCGGTTATTTATCTCTTCCGAAAGACAACCTGGCCTTTACCTAAATTCGAACCTATTAACGTCTGGTTTAGAGATGAGCGGTCTCTAATAAGGAGTAAATATAATACATGTATTTCACTAATACAAGTTACAAACGAAAGCTTTTGTAAAACATGTTGGATATTCGCATTAATTAATTTTCGGGTTCCTTGTCACAGTTCTTATAGTGCTATGTACTGGTAGGCCTGTACTATTTTTTACGCCCATTCATCATCGATTTAATTACCTCGTGAGGAAACGCGCTTTCCAGAATTCAATCTCTTATCACCATGCCTTTATAACTAAGAGATAGATGTCCATTCATTTATTTTGATCTTGATTCGTGGTAACCTTGAAAAACAATCGAAGGCATTATGAAATGCCAACATTTCTATCAAACTCGCTCTGTTTCAGTTATCTTTAGCAGGATAAATTAAAGTCTAGAGGATCAATGGAACATGTAAAGGTAAACGTTGATCTCTTAAAACTGCAGGTGGGTTCACCCAGTAAGGCTTGGTTATAATAAAGGTAGATACGCTCGTATGTCCATAGTTATTGTCATTTATTACTGTTCCACGAAATAGAATAGTATTTTAATCATTTCAAGCGTAAAAAAACATTAAAGGATACAAAATTACATAAGCACAATGTCATATTCTACTTACTGCATTATGCTTTTATCTTTATTTTGATCAAAAGAACAGATCGATGTTTTATGTTCCCCTTATCGCATACTTAGTCCCGATCCCCTTTTCTCGTTTATGACCATCATCGATTGTGACTTATTCTTTTATTCGAAAATGTGTGACACGACGGGTGCCGCGCGTGGAGCAGGAGTTGCTTACCCTTCCGGAGCACCTGAGCTAAACCCCGGTTTTAAGTGGGGTCCGTTTGTAATTTTGTCTCCTTTTTGTTTTAGCCACGATTTTGTCTGTCGTTGACTTAGACATGATGCCCCTTGGTATCTTCTACTTCACCCATTTTACCTAATCACACGTGATTCAATGTATTACGGAACCATGCAGTCAATAGTCCTATTACCGCATGATGCCTTACATATAACTTGATGTATAGGATTATACATACAAGAAAACACATAAAACCATAAAAACAACAAATCACTGGCGAAAAAAGGAGAGCAGACAGCAAGCAAAGAAAGTAAGCATGAGCAGTTCTGTATGATTGGGAATATTTTTTTATAACCAAAATCGCAGCAACATGCCCGGTAAGGTGAAAAAAATGAAATACCAAAAGGAAATTCGAAATAAATTCAGTCTTATTTTGCACTAATTTTTCCTCCTAGGCACCTGATTCCACCTCTGTTGTGTCCAGGGGTCCGTGTTTGCCTAATTCTTTCTTTTGTATTCATGATAGGAATTTAGGGATCGATCATTGTTTGTTACCTTTACCTTTTCACTAAGGGATTACAAACGGTCCAAACACGAAAAACAATGTCGAGTATCAAACGGAATAAAACCAGGTGTTCAGGGAGAAAATATCTCCTGTCAGCATGCTACCACCTGTCGCTGATGAACATAATTTCCGGGTGTAGATAAGGATTCAACTTCTGGGCCGATATAAACCTAGGTTGTGCAAAACAGTGAGCAATTCTTTGTTGGACTAGATTTTATCATTAAAATAGAAAGTTACAGGTCTTCCCGATACGACAATAAAAGACGAAGTCCCGTGTGTATGTGTTGGTATACCTCATAGTTGAATTTCCTTGAGTGTCCAGCATACAACTAGGACAATATTTTAATCCTAATATTTGGGGACGTCTCCAAATGATCGGCGAGCGGGTCGATAAACAACTTTTAACAACTTCCTAGGAAGTAAATATAGAATAAACATTGAAAATGTGATAAAGTAGTAATAGTGTATTCATAATAAGGTAGTGTTCAAACACTTTGATTGCCCCCGAGTCTTAATAATGCATATCCGCGTCTCCAGCTACATTTGTTCTTAGAATTTTACTTTATTACTTATCAATTTTCACAAAAGTTCTGTGCTTTGTATCAGTGACATGCACCGTACAACTTCAGACTTTGCTTTAGTGTGAGAATTCTCTCAACTCTGTCTTCGAGAAGGCAATCAAAATACAGCATCAGTAAGATGTGGGGAAAATTTTAGGCATAACTATTTTCGAAAGTTTTATGGTTTCCGTTCTTAAATCTTAGTTGGTAATCCAAATTATTAATCCATTTTATGACATTTCTGTGGAAGAAGTAACGCAATACTGTATTATATAATTATATATTTTTCTTCCTCCTTTTACAGTACCTTGAGCACAGATTTAGCAGAGGTGTAAGGACTGCTGGTTCAATGACATTCTCTGTACAGATGGTAAGTAAACATAAAGTAAGAAGTCTTTGTTCCCTTGTATGCCTCTTTGTATACTAGGTGTGTATTTTCTCTTTTATTGTATTGCGTACATTGTGTCTCCGGTTTTTGTTTTACAAAGGCTTATATTTTGCATTTTAAATGTGTAGTATACTAAGGTACATTACGCAATCAGGTATGGCAGGTACTGTGCACTCAGATGAATTAAAACTGCTGATTAATTCCGTATTGTTATCCATTGTTTGTGTAGTCGGGTGTATGGCGAATTCTAGTGTACTGTATATCCTGGTGTATTGCATGTTCTGGTGCATAGCATATTTTGGTATATTGCATACTCTGTTGTGAAACGTATTCGGATTTTTTGCCCATCTGATACATTGTGTATTCAGTTGTATTGCCTTTTCTAATATATTACGTATTCGGGTGCCTGGCATATTTTGGTGTATTTTGCCCATCTGGTACATTACGTATTCTCATAGACGTATTGTATTCTGGTGCATATCGTATTTTGTATTCCGATGCATTGCGTTTTTTGTGTATTTTGAATTCTGATGCATTGCATTTTCTTGTGTATTTCGTATTCCGATGCATCGCGTTTTCTTGTGCATCCCGTATTCCGGTGTATTGCGTTATCTTGTGTATCCCGTATTCTGATACATTGCGTTTTCTTGTGTATCCCGTATTTTGGTCCATTGCGTTTTCTTGTGTATTTCGCATTCCGATGCATTGCGTTTTCTTGTGTATCCCGGATTCCGATGCATGGCGTTTTCTCGTGTATCCCGTATTTTGGTGCATTGCGTTTTCTTGTGTATCCCGTATTCTGATACATTATATTTTCTGCTGTGTTGCATACTTTAATTTACATTTGGTTGTATTAAAACGTTCAATTATGGTGCATACTAATGTATATCATATTTTGACCTTTTATAGGTCACGACTGTGTCGTGTATTCTCATGTATCTTAAATGCTGTTGTAAAGCATATTCTTATGTATTGCACATTACACTGTGTATTCGGGTGTACTGTAAATTGTGTTTTCTTGTTTTCGGTTTTCTGCTTCCGTGTTTACTGATATGTGTTTCGGCCTATTAACAATGCATTTATATCAAATTTGTATTAATTATAAAAGTACATTGCATTGCATATTCCCTTGCACTTTATTTTGGAATATATTTCGATGCAATGTCTGAGAATTACTTTCAAAGCGCCATTGCTTTTGACAAAATAAGAAAGTGAGCATTTATTTCATGATGTTATGTTTTAGCACAGTAGTATATGGCGGAATCTTTAATCCGGACGGTTTGTTCTATGGTTTGTTCAAAGTATTCATAAAAATGAAGCACCAAGGAATACTACAACATACATACAAGGAAGGCAATGTAATCGGAAAATTCTGTCGCTAGTAAATAGCACCCGGAAATAACACATCGGAATAAGTGGGGACCGGACCAACCACCCTCAAAATCATCCTGTAAGAATTATTTTTCGCCGAGTTTAATTCTGGCAGGAAGAGACATCAGGGTTTTAGTGATATGAGAATTATTTATGAGATGAGAAGAGATGTCTTTTTTTTTGTTACCTATACTCCAGGGGTGACTGGGTATTTGTTATTTAGTGATTGATTTTAAGTCTTATATCATCATTACTACATTTTGCAGCTGCTGTATATGGCTTTGGTGTTGTATGCCCCGTCTCTGGCTCTGAATTCCGGTAAGAAATCTTTACATATTTTGTTAAATATTATGTCTGATCAATAATATAAATATTTGAAAATCACAGATACCAACGTTTCAAGTGCCAAAAGAATCAGGAAGCAGTATAAAAATTTGGTGAGTAGTGAAAAAACACGATGGTTTAAAAACCCAGAGGTGGGATCAGGTGCCATGGAGGAGTAAGCTTCCCCTACTGACCAGTCACACCCGCCGCGAGTCAAAGTCAAATTCAGAGGAAATAATTGAGAAAAGAATTCTCGTCAAAATCGATAGTTAGGAATCAATACCCACATCACAACGACTTTGTAAAAGCGTAGTTTACCTTGAATCGCAAATTATTCGAAAAATTATTACCAAATGATATCGTGCGAGAATGAAATTAAGGGCCTGCGATAAGCATTTCAATTCTTTTATATTACCAACACATGTTCAACCACGTCACATTATTTATTTCTCCGATGAGGTTGTTAGAATTAGATAAAATATTGATAGAATAATATATAAAAAAGTAACTTTGTAGCCAATTGAAAAAACAGCCAAAACATTTCTTGTTGTTTTACTGCGTTTGAGCATTCTGAAGAAAAATATAAGCTTCCCGATGATTTAACAAGTCAAGGAGAAATGTTCTGTGACCATTCGCAGTTAACACGCACTTTCTCTGACACTTTGAGTTATTTTAAAACAACTTATACACAAATGCAGACGTGCTGCATCTATATTTAAAACAAAAACAGAAATATCCGCTTGTACGATATTAAGGTTGTTATTGTTCTGTTTATTATTCATTCAGTTATCACTGTTATGATTTTGATTTTTTTAAGTTGTCCTACATACGATGAGGGCAAAGGGGATAACGATAGAACAATTTCTCAGTTCATAGTGCACACAACGGTTGGCACAATTTCCCAGTACATGTACACACAAGTGTCGGCACAATTTCAAAGTACATACCAGTGTCAACACATTTTCCCTGTACCAAGTACACACAAGTGTCAGCACAATTTCCCAGTACACACAAGTGTACACACAAGTGTCGGCACGCTTTCCCGGTACACAGTACACACAAGTGTAAGCACAGTTTCCGATCACATAGTACACACAAGTGTCAACACAATTTCCCAGTACATAGTACACACAAGTGTCAGCACAATTTCCCAGTACATAGTACACACACAATTTCCCAGTACATGGTACACACAAGTGTCAGCACAATTTCCCAGTACAAAGTACACACACAATTTCCCAGTACATGGTACACACAAGTGTCGGCTCAATTTCCCATTACATAGTATAAAGAAGTGTCAGCCTATTTTTCAGTTCATAGTACACAGAAGTGTCAGCACAATTCCCAATACATATTACATATACATACAAGTATCAGCACAATTTTCAAGTACGTAATACGCACAAGTGTCAGCATAATTTCCCAGCACATGGTTCACACAAGTGTCGGCACAATTTCCCAGTACATAGTACACAGAAGTGTCGGCACAATTTCCAAGTACATACATTGTAGTACACACAAGTGTCAGCACAATTTCCAAGTACGTAATACACACAAGTGTCAGCATAATTTCCCAGCACATGGTTCACACAAGTGTCAGCACAATTTCTCAGTTCATAGTACACAGAAGTGTCAGCACAATTCCCAATACATATTACATATACATACAAGTGTCAGCACAATTTTCAAGTACGTAATACACACAAGTGTCAGCATAATTTCCCAGCACATGGTTCACACAAGTGTCGGCACAATTTCTCAGTTCATAGTACACAGAAGTGTCAGCACAATTCCCAATACATATTACACACAAGTGTCAACCTATTTCTCAGTTCATAGTACGATCAAGTGTCAACACACTTTCTCAGTACATAGTACACACAGGTGTCAGCACAATATCCTAATACATAGTACACAGAAGACTCATTCCAATTTCCCAGCATATAGTACACACAAGTGTCAGCCTATTTCTCAGTTCATAGTACGATCAAGTGTCAACACACTTTCTCAGTACATAGTACACACAGGTGTCAGCACAGTAAATAGCACCCGGAAATGACACATCGGAATAAGTGGGGACCGGACCAACCACCCTCAAAATCATCCTGTATGAATTATTTTTCGCCGAGTTTAATTCTGGCAGGAAGAGACATCAGGGTATTTAGTAATATGAGCATTATTAATGAGATGAGAAGAGATGTTTTTGTTACACACAAATGTCGGCACACTTTCCCGGTACACAGTACACACAAGTGTCAGCACAATTTCTCATTCATAGTATACAGAAATGTCGGCTCAATTTCCCAGTACATAGTACACACCAGTGTCAGCACAATTTCTCAGTTCATAGTACACAGAAGTGTCAGCACAATTTCTCAGTTCATAGTACAGAAAATTGTGGGCATAATTTCTCTGCACATAGCAAACACAAGTGTCGACACAATATCCCAGTAGATAGTATAAAGAAGTGTCAGCCTATTTCTCAGTTCATAGTGCACAGAAGTTTCAGCAGAATTCCCAATACATATTACACATAAGTGTCAGCACAATTTCTCAGTTCATAGTATACACAAGTGTCAGCACACTTTCCCAGTACATAGTACACACAGATGTCAGCACAATATCCTAATACATAGTACACAGAAGTTTCAGTCCAATTTCCCAGCACATGGTACACACAAGTGTCAGCACAATTTCCCAGCACATGTACACACAAGTGTCGGCACACTTTCCCGGTACACAGTACTTACAAGTGTCAGCACAATTTCCCAGTACATAGTACACACAAGTGTCAGCATAACTTCCAAGTACATAATACACAAGTGGTAGCCTCCTCGTCTGTCTTTATTTTCTTCCACTCTCCGCAAACTGCCTCGCACGTGAAGCCTTATTTCTTTATATTAAATATATACTACTTTGACTGTACCTCCACATATAATTCGTCTTGTTACTATTTAAACTGAAGCCAACCTGATGTCTGTTATAATCTTTATTTTACTATTTCAGTAACTGGGTTCACACTGTGGGGATCGATCATTTCCGTGGGAGCTGTTTGCACTATATATACAACAATTGTAAGTTGTTTTGGGTTGCTGATCCTTCAAGCTTCTCAAATGTATTTTCCTCTGTTTCTCACTATGTAACTGGTATCAACTGTACTGTAAAATTATAATTGTAAGATTAGTATAAAGGACTTTAATTACATGTATCAAGATTTATTCTGCACATGTTTTCGTAGAAATACTTTTGACATATGTATAACAAGCGAAGTTATGCCTAAGCCAAATTATGTAATAAGGCTAGCTTTCGCTGCTACTGATGTCAAGGCGATGAACCTTAGCAACTAGCAATGGGACTTATTTATATAACACGGTACACCCTCAAGCGTTTGTGTGGGAGTATTGTTTCTATTAGTGATGAAATGACGATAAAAACGATATTCCGTGCTACTGTCATTTTAGTGAGCAGGGCCCGAAATCACCAGAAAAACCCAAGCTGAAACTCTGTACTCAGCTCAACTATTTTTCCTTTATTTTTATCTAAATACAATTAAATTAATAATTAAATGTATTTCAACATGCGTATTTACTTCATACTATTCAAATAACAGTAACAGTTTGTGTTTCTCCTTGGTATTTAATTAATCAAGTCCAAAAAAAAAATGATTTGAGCATTTACTCAAATCTTGAGTATTATACTCAATGACTTTATCAATAATTCTGGCTGATTTGATACAGATTATTACTGATATTTGAATGATATGAAATTAATACAAATGTTAAAAAGCATTTTACATTTAATTTACCTGTAATTAATTCAAAATTGAGGAAAAACAGTTGAGTTGAGTACTGAATTTGAACTTGAGTTTTTCTGGTGATTTCGGGACCAGATTACGTAGCGTTACGTCCGATATTCCTTGTAGATACTTGTCCCGCACAAACGCTATAGGGTATTACATGGTGCAAGAAACAGTTCAATTGTTGCACATTCATTGCCGTTCATTAAACATACAAAGGATATTCACAGTGTATTAGTAGTATCTGTTTAGCCCATCGCTGCTTAATTCACACATATAGTATTTTCACTACATGCTGAGACAGCGAAGTTTGAGTCAATACGAACTTTTGCACGTCCTATGTTACTTGCTACATCCACATATCATTCAGTACGCTGAGACAGTGCCTTTCGTTTTTTTTTTCATTTTAAGAGATTATTTCACCCAAGGTTGTTAATATGTTCTGATGCCATTTCCACAGCAAGCTGAGACAATGTCAGTACTCAAATAGTAAACTGGAAGCTCGTCTTCAGTCTCATACAAGATACTACCTCGCAATAAAGACAATTATAATTTAGTCAAAGAAAACTATATTTTACAATTTAAACCCAAGGAATATTGAATAATTAGGAAACAATCTCGCAATGACGACCATCAAAATTCTGTCTGTTTATCGGTATTCCAGCTTTTTGGCCTCTCAAAGGACAGCATATCACCTATCAAACACTTTATAAGCAGTCATTTAGGTAGTCATAGTTGTACGGTTAGACCGTATTTATGAGCTACTTTAGTAGCACTTTGTACATTCATCTATTGTATCGTATCCAAAAAGCACTTTAATGAGATGCTATGACAGCATCTGTAGGCATCTATTTTCCTCAAAATCATTTCAACTGGACTGGAACTTTATCTTGCTGCACTAAATATTCTGTTCTGAAGCCACACACTTTAATTTAAAAAGTTATTTTCATGGACTTTTCAATATTATAAATTTTCTTGGTAGGGAGGTATGAAAGCTGTACTCCTCACAGACTCTTTTCAAGTGTGTATGATGTTTGCTGGCCTGTTAGCAATTTTTATTCAAGGAAGTATGGATCTTGGTGGTTTCGGAGAGGCGTGGTCTAAGGCGGAAGAAAGTGGCAGAGTCTACTTCACGGAGTATATATACTTATACTACTAATTAAACTACTACTACCACCACTACTACTACGACTACTACAGCTTCTTCTTCAACTACTACTACCACTACTTCTTCTTCACCAACCACTTCTACTTTTTCAACTACTGCTACTATTTATTCTACTACTACATGTACTTCTACTACTATACATTATTATCATACTGTAGTAATAATTATAGGCATAGTGCCAATGATGATGTCATTGATAATAACAATATGACAATATAATTCCGGAGCACCTGAACTCACCCCTGCTTTTTGGTGGAGTTCGTGTTGCTTTATTTTTCGGTTTTACACGTCTTGTTGAGTTGATATTTGTTTGTGTTGTCTCTTTTTAGGTCACCTGAGCTTTGCTCATGGTGACCTATTGCGATCGCTTTTCGTCCGTCGTCGTGCGTCGTGCGTCGTGCGTCGTGCGTCGTCCGTCGTCCGTTAACTTTTCACATTTTGAACTTCTTCTCAAGAACCACTGAATGGATCAGGCCCAAACTTGGTACAGATGTTCTACACAAGGTCCCACACAAGTGTTGTTACTTTTCGGGGCCATGCGAAATCCAAGATGG
>JACSZP010031021.1:0-19596 GCA_016161895.1 Pinna nobilis
ACATTTATTGCCCTTGTTGTAGGGATAAACATTTATTGCCCTTGTTGTAGGGATAAACATTTATTGCCCTTGTTGTAGGGATAAACATTTATTGCCCTTGTTGTAGGGATAAATATTTATTGCCCTTGTTGTAGGGATAAGTATTTATTGTCCTGGTTGTAGGGATAACATTTATTGCCCTTGTTGTTGGGATAAACATTTATTGCCCTGGTTGTAGGGAGACATGAGCATTTGTTTACCCAAGGTGAGTCTTTTTTTCCTGAGGGAAACTCTGAATTGACATATTAAATTTGCAGGAAAAGCCAACATTAGCTAGGAATTCTGATGGAGGTGATACAGCATTGGATTTAGGGCCAGTAGATTACCAAGCTGATGCTGAAGCCAAGCTGAAGGAACTAGACGAGGGAGTCATGGATACAGAAGAGAAAACGAAACCGATTGTTCTGCCAGATGAACACTGCAACAATAAATCATCTGGGTAAGGCATTATAATCCCCTCAAACAAAGTCCGGATGGGGAGGAGGATGGGGTATATAGGAATCACCTTGTTTGTCTGTCTTGTTAGCATGTTCTGAAGGTAGATTTTTCCTACAGTGTAAGGCATAGGGCTTTCTACATTTCTTACATACTTTCACCATATCTAGTACTACATTTTGATACCATACATTTGACCTAATGACCTTGACTCTGAACTCTGACTGTACAATTGTTGTTTGTTTAAGAGATTCTGAAAAGTAGAATATGATGAGAAAAAATTCCCATGGGGTTGATTAAGTCCTATTAGGTAGCTCTACTTATAGCTAGACTCAAGTAAGGTCAATGTTCTCTTCCCAGGCCCTTATGGCGCTGTGATACCACAGTGCTACTTCAATTTCCCATCATGCTATCTGCATTATCCAAGCATTATTCTCCTCCACTTGTCCCCCCCTATTTTATTAACTTAGTAATGATTAACCTAACTAGAATGATTCACAGGTTAATTTGCATATAAATATTACTTATGATGCATTTACATGGGCAACAAAACTATGAACCAATGTGTGGTATGATTTACATGTATGTTCACCCCACTTTAGGTTCAACTCACACAAGTAACATGCTGTGTTTGTAAGTTTTCTCTCTTGATATCAGTACTGATTTCTGGCATCCTTTATTGTTTTCTGATAACCCTTTCTATTTACAGGGAAGTGGTTATGGATGACTCACAGGGTATTCCCTATGACGTGTTACTGTCAAAAATTGACGTCAGCATGGGATCATGGGGAATGTATAACTTTTATAAAATGCAGGTAAGAATGGACCACCTATCAGGTGTGTGTGTGCTGTCTGTGTGTTAGATTATTCAAAATGAAAAGTTTTTTAAGAAGGGAACTGATTTTTGCCTAATATCTTTCTGTATTTTATATGGAAATCCCAGCTCGTCAGGACAGTACATAGGAATCTTATGAAGCGAAATCCCGCTTTATTTGAAATGATTTAAATTCCCCATATAATTCCTCTATTACTATTTTTAACCCAGTTACTATGAAACCCTTTGTTTCATCAGTACAAAAGGAACAGTCAGATCATTGACCGAGGTGGCAGGGAATACCTCAGAACTGTTGCCTGAGGCAGAAGGCCAAGGATGACATTTCCTTTGGTCTTCCCTGCTTACGTGTTCAATGATTTGACTGCCCCCCCTGCCCCCCCCCCCCCCCCCCCCCTAATGAAACAAGTTATTTTTTGGCCATTGAGCAGTGGGGATTTTTAAACTGACACCTACTGTGATATGGCAACACAGTTCTATCTGTCTCATCCGATGGACAGGGAAGTCGACTGCAGCACTGTGCAGATTTGAATACACAATCTCACGATCAGAAGGGCAAAATATGTTGCCACATGTATGTGGTGCCACTTTCTGTGTAAAATTACCTTGATAAAATCCTTGCAGTTAGAGCAGCATCTTTCCCATCACTCATTTCCTCCATTAAAGGATTACGTATATAATTTGAAGCTTCTAGAGATTGATTTGGGGACCAGAAATACTACCAAAAGACTCGTCGCTGTTTTGCAAGTGTTGTGGGCTTATCCTACTTTGAATTTCTGGATTTTATTTCAGTAACATAAAGTAACTGGATATTTCTCTTTCAGATTATATGGCAGAAAGGAATAGGTTTATATGTGTTGTTTACTCGCTGGGGGAGAATAGGATCCTCAGGGCAATATCAGCACACCCCATTCCAAAAGAAGTCAGAGGCAGTCACAGAATTTGCCAAAATATTCAGGTCAAAAACAGGCAACTATTGGTCAAACGTATTAAAGTGAGTTGATGATATATTTTGAAATTATCATTTTTTTTCTTTATATCAAAGTTATAATTTAGCACCAACTTAATTTTTGTGTGGATTTGAAAGCAACATTTTTCAATAGATTTTGTTCCTTTATGTTAGTGCTCGTCTGTCTAAATAAAAATTTAAAATGTATTGCATGCCATTGTTATTGTTCTTTATCGCTTAGATATTTTGCACGTGAGTAAATTTGCCTCAGCCCTTGGGGATTCAATTCATCATGGAAACTATTAAAATTGCACCTTTGACCTTTAGATAAGATAATGATTATTGCACAGTAAACTAATAATAGCATTGTGCTTCTTTAAATGATATGACTTTGGTGTTTTCTTTCAGGTTTGAAAATCATCCGAAGAAATACCGGCTCATTCACAGAGAAAATAAGCCAGCCAAAGCTCACAAGGTAGACTTCAGTCTCAGGTTTGACATTCCTTCCAAGCTTCCAAGTTATGTTCAGGATCTCATGAAAGAAATGGTGAGTAACTGAGTAGACACTTTTGTTATAGCGATCTTTATGTGTAAAGAAGAGATGAAAGTGTTCTGCTATTTAATGGATTTTAGCTTTTTTTGTACTGTACATTTTATCACATACGAGGCCAGTGTGAACAGAGTTTAAAGTAACTGAAAATAGTATTAAAAGAAATAATGTTCCATAAGATATGTCTGATTTTAAAGATCTCTGGTTTGGAGTGTCCATTTTGGACAGTCTCCACTGTAATGCTGTCATTAATTGTTCCTCCATATTGATTTTGTTGTAGACCAATGTCAGCATGTTAGATGCTGCTGCAGCCAAAGCTGGTCTGGACTCCGAGCTCATGCCCTTTGGTCGCATCAAGAGGGAAGCACTCATTGAAGGCCGAAAAATACTCCAAAGTATTGGGTAAGTAGCAACTGCACATAGTTGAAAATTATGGTGCATATAGTCTTTCTATTTTTAAAAGCATTAAAAATGGCCTATTTCATGTAAGAGAGGGTTTTCATATTTAACGTCTGTGTAATAGAGAGTTTGTATTTATATAAGTATATATTCTGTTTGACTAAGCATTTCATGTGGTATTATAGGTTTATGACCTTTCAACTCTGATTCTGATGTTTGACCTTTCTTATGACCCTGCCAAAATACCATGGGGCATAGTGTTACCCATGTTCTATTACTCTGTCCTTTTATCCTTCTTTCATAATTCAGTTTCTGTTCATTATCTCAGCAATGCATTTACAGTTTAAATTGAAATGTGGTAAATAGATCTACCATCAGCATTTGCAGGCTCCTTGGACTGGGAGAATTTCAGAAAATTCACTGTTTCTATTTATTATATCAGTAATGCATGAATGTTTTGAATTGTTATTTAGAATATAGATCTGCCATGAAATTCACACTTCAGCTATGTCTATGGTCAAGATAGAATACTTTTTGGCAGAGTTAAGTCCCTTTGACTTATACTTCGTTTAATATTTAATGCTGACAGGGGTCATTTTGTGTTACTCAAACACTTCTAGTTATCCTGAAGATGAGTTATATAACTTACAAAAATTTCTTACAAGTACTGTCATGTTTTTGTTACAAAAATTTCATTCATTTTAAATGTGTTTATTAATCACATGACCTAATTTTTGACATTGTTCGTTTCACACAACTTTTATTTATCTTTATCACAGTGAGCTGATAAAAAAGAATAAAGAATTAACAAAGAACTTCATGTCACCACAAGACACAGAGAAATACCAGCAGCAGTCAGAAGAGGTAAATATGATCCTACTGCAGGGTTTTTTTTAGTAGGCAGTGAAATTAGCCACCTACTCTCTCATTGTCACTGGCTACTTATTCTACAAATAAGGCAAGCAAGCTGTAAGAAATAATGAACCATATCCAATCCTACAGTTCTGCCTACTGATTTCTCTCCTACTTAAAAAGCTATTGAAGTCACTGCTACTGTGAGCAATCAATGATTTATCTTCTATTCCATGTTATACAATCTTCCAGTCAGTAGTGGCATCTAGTTTTAGCTTTGTATCTAGATAAAAATCACCTAGACTCTACAAGCAAATTGACATAATCTCTCACTTAATAAGAATCGGCTTCTGTGGCTCAGGGTAATGCACTTAAAGCTAGTCCCTGGGGCCTCCATGGCCGAGTAAGGTTAGCGTGTTCGACTGCGAATTGAAAGATCCGGGTTTGAGCGGCATCAGCGCCACTCCGCGGTTGGCCTTCTCTATCCTTCAGATGAGACAGTAAAAACTGAGGTCCCGTGTCACAGAAGGTGTTGGCACGTTAAAGAACCCTCCCTGCTCTATGGCAAGCAGTGCTGAGCATAGGCAAAATTTGTAGCCCTTCAACGGAACACAGTGATGTCTCCATATGAGTGAAATATTCTTGAGTGGGACGTTAAACAACAATACCATACCATACAATGCTAGTCATTCACCTCTAGTCTGTGCAGGTTCATGCATTACTGGAATCTATGTTGATTATGTGAGGCTTGCCATTATACTTACAAAAGACTGGTCTCTTCTCATTAACATTTGTTACCAGGTTCTCTCCTCCAGCAGTATAAACAAATAAAAACTGGCTACCAGTTTGCCTATCTAGTTTTGATATTATCAAAGTATAGGGGAAATGAAGATTTACTCATATAGTTTGGATATCATCAAAGTATGAGTGGAGAGAATGAAAGTTACTTGATTTTGTTTGGATAAGAATTTCGTTTCAGTTAGAACTTTGTTTACATATCATTTTACTGTCCTTCCCTTGTCAGATCTCCAAACTGACCAATGAGTACTACCAGTTCATACCACAACAAGGATATGCTTTTGAGAAAGTGATGCCAATTGACAACGAGCAGAAGCTGAAGGAGAAATTGGGACTTGTGCATGATCTCCTGGATCTAGAGTGTGCCAACAGAATTGTTCTTGGTGCCCAAACAAAACTGTCAAGTAAGTTGTACTTACAGCTACTTTACATTGAGATTTTAGGAAAATTCTGGAGAAAATGGAATTTGTACATGGCCGTATCTGTTTTATAACCTTTTGTAATCTGGACAAGATTTTTATCATTAATTTTTTAATCAGGGGCAGCCAAGGCCGAGTGGTTAGTGTGTTTGACTTCAAATCGAAGGGTCCAGGGTTCAAATTCGTGCAGCTCCACACTGTGGTTGGCCATTCCTGTCTTTCGGATGAGACAGTAAAACTGATGTCCCATAGGCAAAATATGTCACCTCTCACTGGCACACAGTGATGTCTCCATATGAGTGAAATATTCTTGAGTGTGACGCCAAACAAAAGTACAACAACATTTTTTTAATCTGTTATGAATACTGCAATTGTCTTCTTTTCGAAAGGAGACATATTGTTTTTGTACAAATTTCTTTGTCTTGTTTTTTCTTAATTCGTTCTCTCTAATTGGAACTCTGTAAATATTTAAATATCCCACTGAGGTAAGATAGGTTTGCTTGGTAGAGGGCTGTTAAAATCACCGTTAGACTAGAGTCCATTGTCTTATCTTGCACAATTTTTGTCATGTCTGTTTCTCAGAAAGGACGAAGGGAGTCTTTCTCCAGCTTTGTTGATTTCATTTAATTTGTGCTTATGCGGAATGCATATTGGAGCCAAAGAGATTGTTGTGTTGTTCAACTTTCCATTTAAGAATCTTTCACTAATATGGAGACAACTCCATATATGTGAAGTACTACAAATTAGGCCTACGCTAAGAACTCGGTAGTGAGGGTTCTTTAATGTGCACCTAATGTGATAGGGAACCTCCATTTTTAACTGCTTCATCCAAGGGCGGTAAAGCCGATAGCAGTGCCGCATGGATTTGAAATCACAACCTAACTCTAAACACTGAGACACAGCAGCCCCCAGCACTGTGTTTGATAGGAGGATTGTATTTGATAATGCATTATATTTTACAGGTATGAACTCTCTGGATTATATATACCAAGCTATAGGCTGCAAAATAGAACTAGTCAATGAAGATAGCATGGAAGCCCAGTACATACTGAAGTATATCTACAGTTCATGTAAGTAATTCTGTAGTTCATTTATTGCTTTTGGTTCTGCAGTACACCAGAAATCGTTAAACACATAATATAATTATTGTTAGGTCATGTGATCTAAGCTTCAATATAAATTATTTAACAAATAATAATTGAAGTACAGTTAAACTTTGTAATCCTGGTTCCGGTAGATACAGTTTCTGGTCATTATTATAACACTTGTAAATATCGTTCACTGTGCAGGTTCCCGGGCAGATGTACAGGCCATATACAAACTGTCCCGCCCAGGTGAGGAGGAGAGGATTCGCAGCACTAATCTGGAGAACCACAGGTTACTGTGGCACGGCAGTAGTCTCTCTAACTTCATCAGCATACTCCACAGAGGACTACTGGTGGCGCCACCTGAGGTTCCTATTACTGGACATCTGTTTGGCATGGTAATCAAAGAATTTATGTACAGTAAAACTTGCTTTTGGGGACCAAATGTGTTTAAAGACCTGCTGGTCTGTTGTGTACTGTCCCAGTATGTTTGAATTTTCATTCATATTCAATGAAATAATGTACAGTAAAACCTTCTTTAGCAACCACCTGTATATAAAGACCACATGGTTACAAAGACCGTCCTTTGCTGTACTATTTGTCTTAAGAGAACTGTTAAAAGGAAACTTCTTTTTAAGGAATCATATGAATAAAACCTGTCATTAAAGAATACATGTCTTGAAAGTCCATATTTGCTTGACAGAAGGGCTAGTCTCTCAGGACAGGTTCTTCTCTTTTAATATCAATTGGCCACAACTCATCGTAAGCATGTTTGTATTAAGATGGGAGTATGGGAGGTCTGAGTGGGTCACTATATCTACCCAGTTATTGTTTTCAATCAATTTAATGCTTTAATACAGAATTTCTCTTTGTTGGCAGATTTGATTTATATATAATATGTCAAATGTATCAATAATATTACTTTTGGAAGAGTACCTTTTAATCATCTTCTATATCGTTTCAGGGAATATATTCGGCCGATGCATTTGCCAAAAGTGAAGGTTACTCTTATAACCCGAGTCCTACCTCGGATACAAGATTAGCTCTTCTCTGTCAGGTAAGTTGTCACACAAAACAAGGGGAAAAAAAGTGGGGGGGGGGGGGGATGAAGTACAGTGGAACCTCGCCTAAAGTCCATCTCACTTGGAAGACCACCTCACTAATAAGACCAGTAATACCATAAAATCTCAGTCTGTTTATCACTCTTTCAGACTATTTCAACCTCACAATTATGATACCATCTGTCTAATCAGTCCAGTGTTAGCCAGTCAATTGGATGGTCTTAACAGTGAGGTTTCACTGCATTTTGAGTAATCCCAGTGCTTCAATTCAAGGATTTTTTTTTGGCAAATGGAAAAAAAAAAAGAAATCAATACCAAACAAAAAAAAATCAATGATTTCTAAATGCTCAAAATTTCAATTTAACCACTCTCAAAAATGTAACTTTTGCATGCCAAATTTTGATCCATCCTGTCAAGTACTGCAGGAAATAGGATTCAACAAGAAAAGGGACTCTTTTTCATAACATATACTAAATATGTCTAGATTTTTACAAGTGGTACAGAATTCATTATGATATGCAGAATATACCAATTTTGGGCCAAATTCCTGTTGTTGTGTTGTATCGTTGTTTAATGTCCTGTTCAAGAATATTTCACTCATATGGAGACGTTACCATGTGCCGATGAAGGGTGACAAATTTTGCCTATGCTCAACACTGCTGGCCGTAGAGCAGGGAGGGTTCTTTAACGTGCCAACACCTACTGTGACACGGGACCTCGGTTTTTACTCTCTCATCTGAAAGACAGGGACGGCCAACCGTGGAGTGGCACTGTGCAGATTCAAACCCTGGACCCTTCGATTTGAAGTCGAACACGCTAACCACTCGTCCACGGAGGCCCCACCAAATTCCTGTAATATTGATTTTAAGATTGTAGCCTGGTCCTAAAAACTAATGTAATGCATAGCCACATCTGTAACGTAACCCATGCATCAACTTTACCAATCCTCTTACTTGATTTCCTGTAACAGTTTATTTTTCCTGTCATTAGGTTGCTCTTGGTAAAAGCTTAGAAGACGTCAACCGTATGGGACAAGACTCATCCGTTGATTTCACAGATTCTGACTACAAGAGTAAGCTGGTTGTTGGCACAAAGCTTCCTGACAAAGATTTTGACGTTACCACTTCAAATGGCAAGTATTTACTGTCAACTGGGGCCTCAATGGCCAAATGGCTAGAGCATAGTTTTTAACCACTTCAATGCTTATTATGACGTCATGTTATCTTTATGACATAGCGCAATTAAAGTCGCTTTCCACAAATGTAAACATACATTTTCATGACGTATATACTTGTCATACGCATTCAGGGAAAGTTAATCTTATGATGGTTATATCTGTCATACACACTGAAATGGTTAAACCACTCAGCCTCCCACCTTTAGTCAGTGCGGGTTCGAGACTGAAAGATTGTCACGTGTGACGTAAAGTAAAAACAAACAAAAATTACTGGTAACTTGCACTGAAATGTGTTTTTTTTTAAAACATATTTAAGGAAACTGCAGCCTTTTTCATAGAGATCCTTGCGATGAAAATCACTTGTATGCCATAAGAGCATGAAATTTGGATATCCATTGACTTCACTTCAATCAACATTGTCATAATATGATCCATAAAATTCATGAAAACCAAATTTCATTACAATTTGTCAGTATTATCGCAAATGATACAAAATATGATAAATTGAAAAGTTTCAATCGTAAGAATTTTTATAAAAGGGGACCCTGTTTTTACAGACTGAGTGGCATACAGCATTTGGTTATTCTGCTTGTCTATCATTCCCTCCCACTTTCAATAAAAAAGTAATACCATTGTAAATGTAGGAGATACAGCTTTGGTATTTCACATGTGTATTTCTTGTTGAAAGACCTTCCTAGTAATGCCAAAAATTTGTGACCTCTACCCTTGGCTGTAACTTTTGGATGGTTAGTGTTAGGCCTTTGATATTCTATATGTGTATTTCTTGTGGCATTGCCTTGCAACTAATAACAGATCATATGAGCATATGACGTGATGATAACAGGAGCCTAGATAAAGGTCAAACTTTTATGACCATGATAAACTTCATATTATAAAGTTGAGATGTCTCTCTGCCCAGGTTCAGGTCATGATAATAATGAGGCTATTACAGTAAACCTTTGATGAGCTGAATGTCAATGAAAAACGGTGTCAGATTATCTGAAAGTCTCAAATTATTTCTTTCATTAAAATAGTATTAATGACTCAAATGTTTATGAGTTGAATTTCGCATTGTCTTGAATTCATTTGTCTGCCTCTTTGCAATAAAAACAAAGAAAATGACATAAAAAATGTCAAGTATTTACATGTATGAGTTTTCAAAAACCTAGGGTTAGCTCTCAGATGCAACATACACATTTAAGGGTCTTTTATGCAGTAGAGGTAACAAACTGATAGTTTCATTGCATTTCACAGGAAAACCCTCCAAGTAGATTTTTAAAAACTTGACACATTCATGAATTAAAGTCTCAAAGTTTATCCAGTGGTTTCTTTGAATTTCAACTGATCAAAGTATGACTTTATCTCTATACAGGTACGAATTTTATTTGTTGTTTTAGTTCCTGACATTTCTCTCTGTATTTTTCAGGCTGTGTAATGCCATTGGGGATGCTGAAGGAGGCCCCAAAGGATGTCAATCAACCCTTCTTCCATTATGGTGTACGGTATAACGAATACATAGTACAAGATCCCAGTCAGATATGCCTACGCTACCTGGTACAGTTCACCAAAGTCAGTTCCAGATAGAGGGAGGGACAGCACACATGTTCAGGTTGTGTGTTGATCTAAGGACTGAGGACCTCACCCATCAAACTCATATCATGAAATGATCAAATTTTACGTTCTGTGTATTTTTTCTGTGAGAATTACTACATCTCTGTTGTGTCTCTTGTCATAGTATAACTTTCTCCATTTTTTATTTTCATATTTCATATGTTCATAATATGCTAATCATGAATCAATTTAGAATTAAGTAGAGTCATTGCTTATTGCTCTGTATGTTGGTTTCAAGAAATTTTGTGAATGTAGTTATAGAACAGTTCTAACTTTGAGTATGAGAAGTGTTATCTTAAGTTCATACTTGCCTCTTACAAGTCCTTAATATAGACTCTACCTTTAAAAGATTTATAGGCCACCTCACAAAATGAGATCAAGCATATGGTATTGTCCAATCATATGTGAAGGAATCCAGTCTAACTTTAAAATGTTACTACTTACTCTACTCAAGATAAGTAGGATGGTGTTAATTTATGATTTTTAACCCTTTCAACACCACACACCATAATGGACTGGTCTAAGACAGTAGAAACATGCAACCCATGAACCATAATTCCTTCTTGTATATCCATGTTTAAAAAAACTCCAAGATTAGCTTAGTAATATTTGATTACTGTTTTTATCTGACATTAAATAACTAAAAACTTGCTGTAAATGGTTTTCCTGAGACACATACTTATGGAATAAGTAACTTCAAAGTATTCATTATAAAAAAAAAAGAATTGAGTCATGTATCCCCTTGATGAATAAGTACTGGTACAGGATAGTATTCTGATTTCTCTGTCAGCTCTGGAATTATTGGATTATCTCCCTTTTCATACTATCACCATTATTGTGTGCTTGAGTTCAAGAACAAGTAGTAATGACATTCATCACCAGTATCACTGGTTACATTCAGAATACCGTTGTAGAATTTTTTTAAGACAAAACATTTAGTCTTTTTGTCCTAGTGTTTAAAAGAAACGAACGAAAAAAAATATATTCACACATAGCAAAAAACATGTTTATTCTATTCCAAAGCCAAAAATTTGAAATACTAAGTTGTATATGAGTTTTTTCTCTTAAAATGTATGGATCTCCCCAATTGTAGGGAGGTTTACATATGCATATGTATTTTGTGCTTATTCTGTAAAGTTGTTTTTGCCAATTTATTTAATGAAATTTGAAAACTATTGGCTTTGCATTATCTTTGATTGTGATTCAGAAGAATTGCCATTTCAGATTTTTATGTTGTTACTCGTATGATCTCTAATGACAATATGGTGATGATATAATCTTTTTTCTTTCCCTGCAATTGATGTGTATAAATTGCATTTTAGGGTAATACAGTTGAATCTTGAAAACTCGAACGTCGATCTCTCGAAGTTCTTGATCTCTCGAAGTAAAGCTACAGTCTCGATTTTTTCTCTTAATAAATTAACGAAATTAACTCTCGGTCTTTCGAATGTTGACGTTGAAATTTTCGATCTCTCGAATAAATCTCACAGTCCAAAGCTTAAACTACCCGTGAAATATCTCTTGAAATTTTTGGCAGACATTTTGATTACTGGCTGTTTATTTAGCAACCAAGATGACGACAATGTTAAATTATTTACGAATATTTACCAAACGGATGCGTAATAAGAATAGTGTACGGAGAAAGAAATGAATAAGAGGGTTTGTGTGGGCGAATAGCGTCCAGCTTGAGAGATATTGTATTTTTTTAAAACTCGAAGTCTCGAAAACTCAAAGTTTATCAGGGGTCCAGAGCACTGTGAGTTTTCGAGATTCAACTGTATATAGAAGATATAGGAATTCACAAATCTGAGAATTTTTAATGTTCCAAAACAGGACATTTATCAGAATGTGTAGTAATCATACTCAGAAGTAGATAACATAATTGCCATATTTTATGCATTGATATCTTAAATATTTGAGGAATGAGAATGAGATATACATTTTGTAAGGTATGGTTGTTATCCTTGAGTATTGTGTCAAAGCCATATTCCAACAGGGAATTACACTGAAGTTCACAGGTAATAGGCATATGTTTATTGGGAGGGGTGCAGGTTTATAGGTTAGGTAGACATCTTACATGGGACATAGGTTTATAGGGTGGGTAGACATAAATTGATATACATGTATGTGAAGTGTTTGCCTTTGGAAGTAACTAGGTATATAATTTGTTTCAAATGATTGATTAACTCATATATTGTTTTATTTGAAATAATCAGAAACTGCAAAAAGCAGTGACAAAAATCCAGATAAATGAAAGCTCCCTCACAGTAATTTCTGTATTATTCTTGTATGTCATTTAGTGTTTATTATTGATATGCTCGAAATTAAGGTAATATATTTTGTAGGTACTATATATATATACTATTATTTACACTCATCTTTGTGACTTGAGTTGAATGTGCAGTAGAGTTTATTAGTTTAGTAGGGGTATTATATACCCTATGCTGTTTTTTCTGGTAGTGCTGTGTAAGTACAAATGTTCAGTATATGTGTATTGATGTAGATTATAATGCACATTTTAGTCTTTTGTCTGTGCATCTGCATTTGTTTATGAGAGATTCATTTTGTTTTCAATGCTTGTGTTGTAGTTTAAGGCTTGCCAAACCCTATTGCACAATATACTCATGAACTACTGGTTATATTCACAAAGATTTTGTTTTATTTTTCACTGAAAAAAAACCACTTTTTTGCAAAAATAAATTTCTCTCCTTTTTCTCAGCTGATAATAACTAACACACAGGATTCAGGAAGGTGCCCTATCTGTAAATACTTACTTGCAAAAATGGACCCTCAACAATAAATGTAAAGCTATCAATTGACAAAAAAGATCCCAAGAAGATTAACATATTTTAAAAAAAATAATAAAATAGAAAATTGAAAAGTACCCCTTTAAATTACACGAGTCTCATTAACGCATTAATCTTCTGCTAGCAAGCTGAAGGTGATATATAATTTCCTATCCGTTTGTCTGTAATGCTGTACTTTTTTGGACTTTTGTTCTGCTGCTGTTGCAGATCTTGAACTGATTTTTTGTATGTGAACAGATAATAAAGTTAGCTACTTTGCTGTTGACATATTTTTGGCAGAGTTATGGCTCTTGGATTTATACTGCTATTTGACTTGATCAAACACTTGTTCTTAGCTTAACTAGGCCATGCTCTACAGGAATGCTACATAGTGCATGTATAGCTGCTTGCCTGAGCCGTGAAATTCAATTTGTATGATAGTGATCAGCTAATGAATTTTGTAGTTTCTTTTTATGATGTAAATAAGTCTTTATTTGTTTTTCAGTGCAGTATCTCTGTAGAATTTGTCCTTATTTGCATCAACTATATTAAGATTTTTAGATGTTTTATTTGTAGACATTGATATTTTTACTGGTATCCATACTTTAATATTGACAAAACTTTATGAGATGATGAATTCATGCCACATGCATTTGACTACAGATGAAATCTATGAATATATAAATTTATATATACATATATATATATATACATGTATATATACATACGTACATACATATGTTTACACATAACTTTTTTTCACCATTTGTTCCTCCATCGTTAAAATTACTTCAAGTGATTTCGGTAGAGTTGACGTTTACCAGCTGAGAAAGATATTTTTGTAAAGAATCTATGAAGTTTGATTTCGAAATTCTGATAATCATGAATTATTTTGTAATGGCCATTTTGAATGGTAGCTATTTATGTAAATGTTAATAGAGAAATTATACCAACGGAGTATTTGAGCAGGACATCTCTCTCGAGTTATTCTTATTCTTAATCGATGATGATGCATAATGTAACTTTGTGTAGGTAGTAATACTAGAAAAGTGCTAATTCTTTTCATGTAAATAGTCTGGTCTAATTCTTTATTATAAATTGAACTTTGCTTTCCATATAAGATTCAGGAAAAGAATGAAAATACTGATGACTGAGATGTATGATTAGCCTGTGTATTTTGCCTGATGGCTAGGTCCTTAGATTGTTTAATGGCTACAATTTAGTAATGCTCTCTAAGTACTTAAAACATCATTTGATGGAAGATCTACAGGGCCTAGTTAAGACTGTTAGCATTTGAAAAGTTCGAGGTACATGAGTAATTGAGCAGTCTTGCTGTGTGAACACTGATAATTACATTGGCCTAGTGCCAAACATAGTATACAGTTATAAAGAACTATGGCAGAAACTGCACCATCATTTGCTGGACCTTAGGGCTCAGTCAATCATCTTGAAAGAGTTCAGTATTTCCCATAAATGATGACCTTGTTCTGACCTGTGTAACATAGTCTTGGTCCTATGTCTCAAATTACTGCACCATGTCACAAAATTGCATTTTAGTTTCCATTGGCTTTTTTGACCAGCTGGAAATTCCTTGTATGGGACAAATATATCCTCAAACCAACTATTTTGTTGATTTTGGAGGGAAAATTGAAAGTCATCTGTGTTAGCAGACTGATTCATTGGAGACTTGTTTGCATACTGATCTAGGTTCACTTGATAGCCTGATATGAATTAGGCCTGTACATATAAATCTATATTTAGTAACATTGTAGCATAAATGTTGTGAATTTCTGGAGTACTTTCATTATGTCACAGCAGACTTGTCATCAGACTAACACATTGTCATTATATCCATTTTGTGTGTTACCGTGTATAACCTGTATTTTGTATTATAGTATAATAAATGATGGTTTAATGTATCTCAGTTTTATATTTTTAACTTGCCTTGGGTAGATTGAGTGAGATACTGCCATCATTGCTGTTTTGTTTGATTCTAAATCGGCATTGGCAAGTTTGACAGTGAGGGTGGCAAACGAACACATTGTATGTATTTATATGATTAAGGTTAAAGATGGAATGCTGTTTCAGAGGCAGCCCATGTTTCCATTTTCTGATGGAAGAGACATATTAAGGATACTTTATTGTCACTGCTGGGGAAAAAAAAAACATTGATGCTTTGTTTGAATAAGCTTAGCATTTACCCAGCTTGTAGTCAGTAGCTTGAAAAGAGTTGCCTGTTAACATGTATATTTGGAGCTTCTTTTGCACACACAATAGTGTGCTTTTCGGGCATTCAGGGAGGGGTCATTGGTCTAAGTACAGTAAGTAACATGTCCAGCTCTCTAAGCCCTATGGATTATATTTTTTCAAAGAATGATCAATCACTGCACAGGTAATAAGAGCTCAGAATACTTGTAGGTGGAAACTTTTTCATTTCATGTCATTTATCTTTTAGATTATTTGAAGCTTCTATTTTACATAAACCCTATATTTACCTGTAAACATTAGTTATTACCACTCCTAGATCTAGACAGGTAAAGTTTCCCTCTACTTGGGTGTCAATACATAAAGATACTTGTATATATCTGCTCAATAATATCTCTGCACCATAATCATCAAGACGACCTAAAGACCATGAACTCCTTGATCAAATCCAGATTAAATATTTTCTTTAGAGTATATGAAGTTGGCACGCACTGATTGTAAATAAGGACTTGGTTGTGACCTTGCACCCCAGATTATATATTTTGCATGTGGTATTTTGATTGGATAATAGTGTTGTGCATATTGCTGATTATCTTTCACTCCGGATATTTCCCTGTATATCTGGACACACTACATACGTGAGCAACATACTGAGAAACATGATTAAGTTTCTGACTTCCCAGAAAGAGGAAGTCCTTATTTCATAGAAATACTATGTATATTATTCTTATCTGAATCTTATCAATTTCTTTACGTAGGTTTTGAAAAATCATCTACGACTACATTTAGTTTAAACATTCTCCAAATGTTTGTTCTAGTATCCTACAGACAAGCCGCAGGGGACATTTAGTTTCTTCCCGTGTGCCTGTCTTGACAGTTTTGGGTTCTATTGTAGAAATTAAATTATTATCAATGGGTTTAGAGTTTAAATCTTGTTGAAGTTTTATTCCTGTTTATCAAATTTTATGGCCCTTAGACGTGGGCTATTTGAACTTGCCTGTAGAAGGGGACTTGTAATTTTGCGATCAAACTTGTTTTGATTTTTAATAGATTCCATTCGTGAATCTTTTCTTTCTTGAGATCAGAGGACAATATGTTAAACCCTTCACTAACATTTAATGATGTCTCCGTATATTCGAAGATTCATTAATCGGGCAAGAGTAACTCAATCGAAATCCTCTCCATTTACATCATAGAGAAAACCACGCCCTTAGTTGTGCGCTGGACCTTCAACGAAAGGACTTGAGTACGATTGGTTATCGAATACAAATATGTGGTACAACACTCTACCATTGCATATTTGACGAGTTTAAATTGATCAAATGGTTATTAAATTGCATTTAAAACCAATTATTCTGTTGCACCAAGTTAGCGCAGGTTCCAGCTAGTGAAAGGCAGTGGTTTCACACGAGAAAAAATACACCCGGATTTTCCAGATGTAAAACCTGATTGTTACTGGCAGTCACATGCGATTGAAGGATTGTGGAGTGTAAACAAATAACAAGAAAAATCACAGAGCAAACAAAAATAGGTAACATTAGATATCGTGAATCATTCAAAGTAAGAATAGATCCGACGTAATTGTCCAGGAGAACCTCTTATCTCAATCAAACTGAAACTGTAAGAGGCAAAGAGCGGTATCTCAAAGGTTTGGATATAGGAGGGGAAAGGGTTAAGTACCCATACTGAAAAAAAATCGCATGTACCTTGTATATTGCATTCTTGATTTGTTTATTGGACCCTCAGAGAACGTGTGTAGTAAGATTTACATAAACGAGAAAAGTATAGGATCGCACTTAGTTGAACAATTATTAGTTGTGCTACGGTTACAATGGTCAGAGTAAAGAAGAAGTCAATGAATTTGACATCAGTCAAATTGAAAGAGATCTTTAATGAATTATATGAACAGCAATTAGGACGATTCAAAGTACACATATACAAGCTGTTCTATATTTGTTATGTTTCTGATAAAGGAATCACATGTTTATGTGTCATTGCTACTTTCAGTTCTATAAATACTGTGGGGAAAACGACTAATTAACGACTGTATGTGTAGATCATGTGCACAACTTTGAAGTGCTCCTTCATTATTTGATGACGCGAGACGTCAAACAACAACAACAACAACAATGATATTTGATATAATTCAAATATGATCCAATTTCCTCCAAAGGGATGTATCCTTGTAAAAATATAACAAAACACTGTTTACACAAATTTTCGGCCCCTTGGCCTTTATCAAGTGGTTGACGACAGTGACACTAGCTTCTACATATTTTTACATGCGTACATATATCATGAAGAGTTTCAGTGAAAATCAACATTTGTGAAAACAGAGTGTTTTGTTATATTGATATAATTCAGACAAGAACTTTTGATAAATGTGTTCTCTGCTGCTAAGAAAACTATACAATTGATCCTTTTTAAACTCAAATTGCTCAATTAAAAAGTAATGCTTTTAGTCTAGTATGTAATTTAAAGATCGGTCAGACTTGACTTTTATAGCCACCCATTGACAGAGATGCTTTATATAGAGGCTAATGTATCAAGGTCATTATTAAGGTGTCTTTCACAGGCGGGTGCCCTGTATAGAGAGGTGGTGATAAATACATACAAAATATCATGAGACTTGTGACATCCATAAAAATTTACCTCCCTTCTTTTTCTTTTTGCTTGCTATGAGGTAGTCAATTTTTCAGAGATTTGCGGGCCTCCGTGGCCGATTGGTTAGCGTGTTCGACTTCCAGCCGAGGGGTCCGGGGTTCGATTCCCGCAGCGCCACTCCGCGGTTGGCCGTCCCTGTCTTTCGGATGAGACAGTGAAAACCGAGGTCCCGTGTCACAGTAGGTGTTGGCACCTTACAGAACCCTCCCTGCTCTACGGCCAGCAGTGCCGAGCACAGACAAAATTTGTCGCCCTTCACCGGCGCACGGTTACGTCTCCGTGTAAGTGAAATATTGTTGAGTGGGACGTTAAACAACAACACAACAACAACAACAACAGAGATTTGCTTTTTAAATCACCTCTGGATCGTATCTGGATTTAAGACGAGTCTTATTATATAAGAAAGCTTGCAAATTTTCTTGAAGACAATCGGAAGTCTTTATCCGGGTCCATGGAAACGAGAGATTTCTACTCCATCCGTAAAAATTGGACGCCTTCACATGATTAAAAGTTTGTTGAAAGTGGCGAACAAAGCCAATCGTATAAACAAAACAAACGTTTTCACCCCGGGTCACTAAGACGCGAATTGGGAGTTCTATCCAAGCACAGACTCCAAATATTTTGTATTAGCTGTAGTAACCTCTCGGAAATACCTTTCAATCGAACAAGTACATTTGCAAATTACCTGATGTAATATGCACTTTCTCGATAGACATTTTACTGAACTCGCGAGGCTTCTGTGAAACATTTGCAATGGATGTGGCACACTGCCTAGCGGACACTAACTTCTCCAAGACACTTGGTCCCATCCCGTTCGAGATTTACACTTTTTATGTGCTGAGACCGTTTTAATCCCAACCTTTTAAAGGACCATGAAATTCGAGTATTCCTTGGTCCTTCAGTTTATCTTTTAACTTCTAACCCACGACATGTCTTTGCTGCGAAGTATAGGTGTACCGACGAGAGATTTATCAGTAATATTTACATTCTCACTTACTACCTGTAAAATCCACGTTGTGTATTGCACACTAAGCAGGTTGATAAATTTATACGTGATGCTATTTTAGTGTTATCGGCTGATTATCACCAGCATTTAGCGTGTATTCTGATAACAATTAGCACATGACAGTTTGACGCCTAGAACATTTAATTTCACCCTTATGAAAATGAAACTGGAGATGTCAAGAGGACCTGATAAATCAGTAGAAGGTGAGTTGAATGTTACATCCTTTATAACATACTATGACAATTTTAAAGACAATAGATAAACTGTGACAGGAACATTACTAGTAGTACTTCCTATTAGTATAAGCTTGTTTTTCTTTTGTATGAGGATGAGACAGTAAAAACAAATTTCCTGTGTCAGAGTAGGTGTTGGCACGTTAAAGAACACTCCCCCCTGTTCAATGGCCACATGTGCCGATCATAGGAAATATGTGTATCCCTTCACCGGCATAATTTGATGTGTTCAATGTGTGTGAAAGATTCTTAAATGGAACGTTCAATATATTCAACAATTCTTTATGAGATCCAATGCCAGATTAACGATGCCCTGTAACCTGGAGGGTTATATTATACGGGAAATAATGACTCAACCTCAAATAATACCCTGAACAACTGAAAGCCAATACATGAGAACTAACAGCGCTTCAAAGCAAGATACACAATTTTCTTTTATAAGTATACTTACATACATACATACATACACACACACACACACACACACACACACAG
>JACSZP010031029.1:7004-17074 GCA_016161895.1 Pinna nobilis
TATTCATGCGATTTTGTTTTTACAAGCCATATTGGTGGGGCATATTTTGACAAAGTCTAGGTAATTAAACATCGACCTTAATCTAACGAGTATAAGATGTAATTTGTTTGGGGCTGATTTACACGGAAAACATCATAGTGCATTTCGTATAAATTACCACCACGCGAAAATTCGAACGTTTAACGTACAGCGGAACCTCGCAATTAAAACCACGCAAGTGACTATCTAAAATTGGTCTGATTAGTGAGGTGATCTCTAAAATTATGTAAATGAAGCTTGGAAAAAAAAGATAAAGACAGAAAGATTGTTTCCACGCTGAGTTGGTTTCCCAAGTGAGGGGGTGTCTCTTTTGGCAATTGTTCTCCTATTTGAAGTGGTCTTTTGGCGAGGTTCCAATGTACCTCCATTTTGTTTCTTTCCCAACTGAGTTACTGGTACTGATTGGAGGGGCACGAGTTACGGGCCTTTGTTAATTTTAATACCGCCATGTTGTTTTACAAAATTGATGCATTTTAAAAAAAAGAATTCGCGAATCGAGGATTCATCTTAATCAAAACATGTAATTAAGCTATATGGGGTTGCCACTGGAGATAAACAAAAAGGACGCTTGAGCAAATTAAAAACAAATTACGAGTATGTACTCGAAAACTTGGAGTTTGTGCTCCTAGGAGTACGTACTCCTAAAGTTTTATAACCTCCAAAATTTCACCGCTTACTCCTAGGAGTACAATTTTCATTTCGAGCTCGAGTTCGAGCTGGATCTCGAGCCAGCGTTTACAAACTCCTAGCCTGGTTGATCAAGTGATTTCAAGTATAGTAGAGTAGATACATATAGTTGTATAAGACTAAAACAACCCAGAGATGTCGTATTTCAATACTCAGACAAAATGTGCGAGAATTGCAGCATGCAATAGAAGTTCTACCAAGTCTGCAATACGTTTTATAAAACTTTAAAAAATGTTGATGCATGGGCAAAATTTCATCTATATAAGGCTTCATGCATTTAAAAACATGTCAGGTAATTTAAGATATTGTAGACAGTTGGATAAGACTAAAATATTCCAGAGAAACCGTATCTCAATGCCCAAACTAAATGTGGGAAAATTGTAATATGCAATGACAGTCCTACCTAGCAAACGACACGATTTTATCAAACTTCCGTACAACAATAAAATTCACTCGAAATTTCAAAATACACACGACAATGGGATGTAATACTAAACAAAGACTACATCTATTTGGGAACAAAGCTTACGGCGTTGTGTCGCCGTTATCTATTGTCAAAGCAGAGGAAATTGACACAGAAGAAACACATTTGCGTTTGTTGTACTTTGAATTTTAAATATTGATCTCTTTACCCTAACTGTACTCCGTCTTCATGATTCGCCGTTCCCACCAGGCTCATATAGATACAGAATGAGAACCTGGAAAAGTGTCTTAATTTTTGCTGTTTTGTTAATGCTTTTCGCTATTTCTGTTACCATATCAATCATTTCGTTGTGGTAAGGCGCTGGACTAGACTTGAGAGAATTCGACCTATCGTAAGATTTGTTCCCTTAACAGATCCGACATCAGCCTGGAACAGTATTTTACTTTTTGCCGTTTTTAATGCTTTACTCTATCTTTATTACTATATCAACCACACCTTTGAGACAAGATACCGGTACAGACTTAAGAAAATGTGACCAAATCTAAGCACCTTTTCCTCAGCACAGCCGACATTGGCCTTGAACAGTATCTTGCTTTTTCCTGTCGTTTTAATGTTTCACGCCATATAAATAATTTAATCAACCATATCGTTTAGGCAAGAAGCCGGTATGAGCTTAAGAATATTTGACCTATGCTGTGGACTTTTTCCAAAACAGAGCCGAAATTAGCCTGAATACGCTATTTTTGTTACTATATCAACCAAGCCGTCATGTGCACAAGACTATTTGACCTACGCTAAAGGGGCCAGAAAATCCATCTTTGTTGTTGTTGTTGGTCAGGAAAGTAAAACCTCCCCCCAGCAGTTATTTTTTTTGTTCTATTCTTTCTACCAACATCTATAAGGTCGCCATGGTCTAGTGGTCAGCTTGTTCATTTTCGAATCGAGGGTTCGGAGTTTGAGTCCGAGCCACGGTATGGAACAGGACAGCCAACCGTAGCGTGGCTTCAGCTCCATCCTCGGACCTACTAATCAGAAGTCGAACACGCTAATCAAGTGACAAAATAAATGTTGGTAGAAAGAGTAGAATGACAACTTTCTGTTGATGAAAAAGTTTCACATTTCTGGCTAACATCAATAAATATGCATTTCCTGGTTATTTATTCCAGAATTTAGAGCACATACCTTATCAAAACCTCCAAAATATGGCATATTCAATATAGTCGGTCTATAACGAATCGGCATAAAGCGAATTCAGTGCTATAAAGAAGAGGAATAAAATTACTGAAAAGAATTACTATTTATTTATTTACGTAGTAAATTCCGATGCTTAAAACGAAGGATGTCTATAACGAAGTAAAAACTTCGTTATAGACCAACTCTACTGTATAAGAAACATTATTAAAGTTTACAAGTATTAAACAATTACAGGTCTTCTACGACAAGGTGGGTGCTATATGTTCTTAATTATTCATTTCTCTTTTCCTTCTCACCTTTACCAAGTCATTGCTACAATATCCCTGGAGCAATGTTATATCATATCTTAGCGTTTCTTGGTCTCTGTCATTTTTATGCAATCTGCTGAGATTTTAGTGGGGTAGACCTGACGAATCTAATTACACATATATTTAATTACATATATTTTTCCTCTTATCTTTTCTTTACGTAGCTATTGTTACTGAATAGTTAAGCTGTGTCACATCGCCATCCCCCTCTATTATTACCATATTGACAGTGTGGCACCCTCAAACTCAGCACAATCATAATTATATCTAACGTATCACGGCTTTTGTGTTTTTTCCATAGCCGACATGTATGTCAATCTCAACAAATTGTAGTGTTGAACAACTGCTACTTAATTCTATTTGTTAATTTTCCCTCCCTTGAGTGTAACAATCGCTGATTGTAACAATACTGAAGAGGTATCAGTCTCAAAATAATATGAATTGAAATGTGGCTGATTGCTGAAGCAATTTCTACTGGTTTCAAAACACATTTTTTGCTACAAAATCAAACCAAATATAACAAAATGTTCGATCAGAATGATATAATTTTCAAATGGAATTCCGTCCGAGTGATATTTCAAAAGTGTTGCAGCTAGTACACAATTCGAATAATTGAAATGTATATAATGATAATTAAAATGAACGAAACATAAAATTCAATAGCATAAATGTAACTCTATATTTTAAGTGATCCCATCCATCTAATTAAGAGCACACAAAAATCGAACATTCCTCCGAAAATAATTTACGATTCGGTGTCATTGAGCGAGAGTGGATTATACGCGCTAGAGATTGCATCAGTGGTCACTCATGCTAGTTCAAGTGGGTTGAACGAACACTCCCATGTCCTCGTAGAAAGTAAAAGAGAAAACCAAATCAAGAGCAGACGGTGTTCCGGAAAAAGAAATGAAATTATGAATCAGTCAGTTCGGGAAAGAAAGCTTAGGTGGTCCAACGATAGCAGGTAGCAAACAGTAAGATTGTGGTTTCGAGCCTAATTACATGTAGTTGTAGCGACTGGTTTTCCCTGTCCTTCGGATGAGACAATAAACAACTGGATAACAACATATTGTGTCCAGTTATTAATAATAAAACAAATGATTTTTATCTAATTATTTTTTTTTAAATCTCATAATCTTGGATAATAGCTTTCACAGTTCTGGAACGTTGCCAGCTTCTATTACGTAAGCATACAGGGATTTTAAGAATTAATCTTCCGTGCGATTGACACACCTAGATTTAATTTATTTTAAAGTGCAAAGAATTGCTGCAACGTCGATTGGCTGGCTATGCTGTTTAAAGTCTCAATCAAGTATCTTTCACTTTTACGGAGACCTTTAGCTAACCTTTTCCTGGTAAGGAACGATCAATTTTACCTATGCTCGGCACTTATGGTAAATGAGCAGTGAGGGTCTTTAACGTACAGTGTACATGAACATGTAGTATAGTTTATTAGCTTGAAGCCTTATCTGCTTGAAATGAATAATATCAACAGTATAATTATACGAAGTACGAAACAGAACATATACATCTACATACGCAATGAGTATTACACGTACAAATACATAGTTTAAATCTCCTTAAATGCATTAAAACAAAAGAGATAAAGAAAATAAGGGAAAGAAAGAAAAATGAGGAGGACATTAATTAAGCTTTTCTTCATCTAAAGGCTTAATTCAGAAAATTTGCAAATTTACAATTTGTTTTCCTCATTTAGCGTTGAAACGAGTTGAACTAGTTTAAACATAGACGGTCTGCATCAAAATTATCTATCAATATATATTCAAGTTACTATAAAATCTCTAAAAATAGACATACCAAAGGAAAATGATATTCATCTTAAATAGGATATTTTTATATATTCCATAGCACACTGCTTTACAGAATTTCCAGCTAATTAACTTAATTCATTCATTTTATGTAACCATAGTTTATCAATTGCTTCAAGGGTCGAATTACATTGTCTTCAAATGTACGCAAGTACATCATTTAGAATACGCAGTAAATTCAAAATTTACATACAAAAAACTCCAAATTCTTTGGGCTGGCTAATAATTTTGCGTTTTCTCTCCCTACATCGTATCTCATTTTCTGTCACGGTATAATTAAAATACTATGGAGAATTAAGTAAAATAATAAAATCTATCGAATCAAATGCACACCTTTGAATAATTGATATTTTACAAACATGGTAAATGAGGGCTTAGAAACATTCATTCTTATTTCAGATACTCAGTCGCCACGTGTGTCGAAGTACTCTCCGAAAAAAAAAATTAACATCAATTAAGTCCTTAAATAATTAATAACTATTTGCGTCAATGTTAATAAGGAACTGCTTTGTAAAGTATTTAAATTTCTTGCTTGTCGTAAATTTCACAAAATGCACTAACTTGCGCGTCGTTAAATATTGAGTTGTCCTATTGGGAATTCCGTTTATTTACCAATAACAGAAAAAAAACGTCCCGCGGTATGCCTTGTTTTCAATATAACAATATTTCAATATTCGCAGCTGTCTGTCAATAGTATCAAATAATAGAAATTTTCTAAAATTATGTGAGATCGAATTTTTTGTAAACAAAACAGTGGTAATTTATAAGACATTCTAGTATAAGGCAGATTCATTTAACACAGTATAATTTTAAATTGCATTCTTTTATTTTCAAATTTATCAAACGACTACAATCGATTGAATTAAACTTCCCCGCTGCATGACCGAAACGGAGTGAAAAGGTAGAAACGTAGACACACGCATTTAAGAGAGAGAGACAGAGAGAGAGAGAGAGAGAGAGAGAGAGATTTGAAGTTGTTTAGTGTTGTTATTGGCTACTACTCCCAATTGCGATCCAAAAATAGCTGAAACAATAGCTCTAAATAATGCACTTTTATTAGAGGAATGTCCAAGAATGTTAGTAGGAGTATCAATGACTAGCATATGTTTGAACCTGGAATTGAATTATGACCAGTGCCATATGATATCGGACAATTCATTAATAGTTAATTAGAAGTTCATTGAGTGGAGAATCACGCACCTGTTGTTCAGTCAATCCTCTACACCACACACATTGAATATTAAGTTATGAATCAATTATTCATACTAAATGAAAGACAGCCTTTGAAATATACACTAGAAAATAGACACAAGGGGCGTGGTTATGGGACATGTACATTCCATGTTACACATTAGACCCGTGATATTTTCTTAGAAACTGAAACCGAACACGCCCATGTTACTGCGCACTTAGTTCTTGAAAAAATAGGTGATCAGCAAAGTGTATTTATTTAACATAAAGTAATAGATTGAATAATCAAATAAATAAATAAACATGTATAAGTAGTAAATAAATTATCAAATAAACAAATTGAAAAAATGAATTATTAAATAAATGAATAAATTAAACTGGTCCAGAAGCGCAAAATCTTTTGTGGAGCAACTAAGGTACATCTGAATTTTTCACTACACAACAATTAATTGGCATTCCCACATATAGTTCCCTTATACTGAATTTCAAGACAGAGAAATTAAATTACAGCCGAAGCTCGTTTAAAGAACATCTTACATAGACGACCATCTAATAACAGTTGTCATCCGAAATAAAAGTCCCGGGCGTTATTCATTGTGCCGCCCGGGGGTTCATTGATCCAGAAATGACCACCCCAACTCGTCAGGCCAGTTCTAATCATTCGCCTCGGCTATCTTAATACATGTACTGTGGTTCTATCGTGTAATTAACACCGCAAATAGCAAAGTCTCGGACACCAAATTTCTGGCAATAGCAAAACTAGACCTTCCGAGTCCCGTGTTATTACTACCTTCAATATGTATAAAACCTGAAACAACGAGATACTAATATAACATAGCTATTTAAATGGCCAGAGCGAAGTTAACTGTACATTGAAAATTGTAAAAGGTAAATTATATGGATCTGACTAGTTTTCTTGTCCTTCTCCAAGTCTTTCATATATTTTCCGTATGCTATCTGTTCCTCTTTCGTCCAAATCAAAATGTTTATTACCTATTGCGTAAAGGTTTTTCGGAACTTTTTGGAACTTGATATGTTACATGTCCACGTTGTATTTAGGTAATGCAAATGTGCTTGAATATATCCGTCATGTTTCTGGCTTTTAATTTACATTTGTATGTTTATACTTTGTACTCACAATATTTATAATATACTCTTAAAATGTAGGAATTATTTGAGTATTTCAACATTTTTTATAGATATACGAACTTTTAATTTTTTTTCATGGTTAACATTGATTATTGGACCATATAGTTTTTAAGCACCGTCTAGTAAGCACTTCAAAGAACGTAAAACTGATTATTTGGGTGCACTCGTTTGTGCATTCCCGATCAATATTTCACCAAATAGGAGTCTCCAATCACAATAATCAATTTCCAAGAACACTAATCCGATGATATTTAATCAAACAGACCGGCCTCGCCTATAAACTGTGTAGGAGTAGATGAGTTAACGATCTTAATATGAGTAACTCTTAATTTCTTAATCATTACGCCATTAGCCACAAGTGTTTTATGACTAATGATAGCATATTGAAAAAAAAATCTATGATATGACGTTTTGGGGGAATAAGTAATCACAAACACGCCACCTCCCACCCGCCCACACATACTTGAGGAAAGGCTGAAGATAAAGGTAATATTGCACGTGCAATCACGTGCAGATTTTCTTTCCCATTAAACAATTTCTAAGTACAAAGTTTATCTTTATCCGATATATAAAATGTGGGATTTCATTAGCAAAAAAGTAATAAAACGAAATTTTCGAATTTTCATTTTGTATAAGAACCTACACCTATATCCCCTCTTTTTTGTATGTTTATTATTATCCGCCTTCTTATTTATCCGTTTAATCAATTTTTATCCAGATGAAACGAGAATTATATCTTATTAAATATGATGATAAATCGAAGAGCCCTACAGGTAGAAATCGAAGTGCTTAAGTTGAAAATTGTGTCCCTGCACAGAATTAGGCTTTGATATTTTAATGCCGCACCAGAAAATTGCGTGTAATGTGCACGTTGCATCGTTGACGCAGGCGGTAATTGAGTAGTGCAGCTACAAGCATTTACAAACATGCAATGAAATGTACACCGTCGTCAGATTGAGAAATTAACAATTACCACAACGTCCATGCACACATAATTAAAGCCATAAATTATTTTCTTTTTTTTTTCTGGTATCATCAGACTGAGAAATCAATATGTCGGATCAAAATAAAGAAAGAGGCATCCCGATCCCGTAAGTGGCTAGTTTCTTTAGGGATATCTACGTGCACGGGCACGCAGTCAAGTACGTTATATGCAAGTCATTTTTGCCAGTGTGGGGTTGTTATGCAACGCCCCAAACTAAGAATCTCTCACTAACATAGCACGAATCCGCAATTGACAATGAAGAACAACAAAAGCTCGCTCTACAATGTATTTTTGGTGCTGCGGGTCATTAGGCAATGATGGTTCTTTGACTTGTGACAATGGACCTTGGTTTACACCGCCTCATACAAAAGACAATCACGGATAAGTGGGCCTATAGCGAATCGGCTTAAAGCGAATTCAGTGCTATAAAGAACGGATAAAAATCCCTAAAAAATGACTATTTATCTAAAGTAAGTTCTTATGTTTATAGCGAAGTGATATTACAAAAGCACGCCTATTGCGAATAATGAAAAAATCCATGTTGTCTTCGTGTTTTTTTGCCATGTTTGTATGATAATATTACAATTGTGTGCACAGTGTAAATTGACATCTTTGTATTTCAATCTGTGGAACTCTTTTGAATTAAATATTGTTTTGGCTATTTTACGTCAGCATAGTCAATTGCAAAAAAAAAAAATGTGGTTTGAAATTCAGTATCACATACAAACTTCATCTCACAAAATCAAGCTGAGATTGTTAAGCAAAAACATCTAAGAACCTGAGAAATAACTTCCGACAATTAAAAAAGACCAGCCGTCATCGGTATATACTGAAATGTCAAACCAACATTTTATTCACTCAGGCTATTGTATATTACCCGCAAAATTGCAATATCTTGCTTTGCTAACTCTCCCCGATCACCTGTTGTCACTCCTGTTCGGAGTTTTCTTTCGTTCTTATTTAAATTTTCTTGAAGTTCCATTATCCTGATTTTCCTGTTTTTGTATGTTCTTCCCTTGTATGATTTTTTTTAATACGGTGTATATATATTTTTTTTCATCTAACATACATTACAAAGGGCGACTACTCTTTCATTTACACGTCGTTGAGGAGGACCACCGTAGCCTAGTGGCTAGCGTGTCTTTGTCAACTGATCGAGATGTCAGGGGTTTGAATTCGAGCCACGCTGCGATTGGCTGTCCCTGTCTTTCGGATGAGACAGGAAAAAAACTGTGTCACAATAGGTGAAGGGAAGATAAGAATCCTCACTGCTCTACGAAAAGTGAACTTTCATGAAATATAATGTTTTCACGTTCATTTACTTGATCAACTAAAATCAAACCATCAGAAATATTATTTCCATGACAATCATCTCAGTATTCGTGACTCAGATCTACGTGTAACTACCGCAACACACATTTGAGCTATACCCTGAGAGGGGAGACAACTGAGTATAAGTAATCGAAAAACTTTGATGATAAAAAGCTGAGTATACACCAGTATTCTAGACTCCATATACCCGACAAATGATTGGTTTTAAAATTATGGCACATATATTACATCTAAATTGACTCCTAAGTCTCAATTTCTTCAATTCTTTCAGCTTTTAGTCGGTGAAATCATTAATCGGGATCCATAGCCTTGAACATGTTAAAAATCAAGTATGTATGCCTATCTATCTATCAAATATGAGAGACAGAGGGACCGAGACAGAGAGGGGGAGTTTAGATTTCATATACTTAAACAGAATGTGTAAGTTCATAATTCAAAGAATAATAAGAATGAAAGTCCTCAATCAGGAAGAAGAACCCTTCTACAAAAATCTTCATAATTCATTTAACTTAAAACTTACTGCCGATGACTAGATTACTATCATGAAATACCTGTACAAGGAAAAAACCCAAGATATTCCCGACTTACTATTTGCGAGTTACACACGTACGCCGAGCTCGTATATTTTCCTCGCATTTATCGGTAACAAATTCTTGCATTTATTATCATCTTAAACTAACCCCAGGTATACTCTATCAGTTATAGACATGTACAAGGAAAAAATCAATTTCGCATTGGTATAACACACGTTGGAACCGTGCACTCAAATCATAAATGTAAAGATTACTGGTTCACGCAAAATCGAATTTCACTATAACTAAGTTCAATGCTTTGTTTACTACGCTGTTTAATTATAACGATTCCTTTTCCTTTCAACGCTACAAAACCAATGAGTAATGCTTCATAGCTATCTAAAGAAATTCACATCTATC
>JACSZP010031030.1:0-18931 GCA_016161895.1 Pinna nobilis
TATATATAAAATCCTCGATTTTTGTTTATATCTGGATAGAACGAAAGACAATAGTGTGTAATATTTTTCAGGAACGACCGTACTTCTATACACGACTCAACAGCCATTCTCATTCTATAAAGAAAGTCCCGACAGGAAGTGATGCGGTAGCTAGGACACAACACAAATCTGAGTCTGACCGGAAGGAAGGAAATAGTCCTGGAACAGCTGGGTTGTACGCAGGGACAGTCGTCGTTTTGATATCCGGAATAGTGTTGATGGCTTATTTCATTGTACGACAAAAGAAAAAGAAAGTGGGAGAACGGACAGTATTATTAAGAAAGGAATTAGATTTGGCTTTTGTCGAGTAAGATTTGTGTTATGATACTTAACTCTAATAAAAGTCTCCAATAGTCTTTGCTTTTGTCATTTTGAAATTTAGTATATGTGATAGTCGTTATGTTGATGTTTCAATATTCCTAGTTTTGTTCTAATTCGCACAAGTTCATACAAAAATAAAGTATTTATCAATAAAACTCAACAGTCTTATGGGAAGTATATCTCTTGCCACTCAGAGCAACCCGTACCAGAGTGGATTTATTGGAAAAGCGAGTTACAAAGTTGGAAAAAACGATTTGTAAAGTCAGTAGTTCTAAAACTCAAAGTTCTGTAAAGTCAATAGTTCTAGCTAGAACACACACGTCGTAAATCCATTAGTATTGGAATACACATATCGATTTTCAAAAGTCATCACGTAGAAATGAGATGAAAAAACGAAAAACATCTGTAAAAGAAAAGACATTTACAAAAAGAGATAATCAATTCAATATCTTAAAATTTATTTAAGAAAATCAACTTGCTCGATTGAGTGACCAAGGCTCGAATAACTAAAAAAAACATCAGAAACACTTACTGCACAGACAATACGTGTCCAAATAGACTACTGAACTTCTTCGGTTCAATTGCCTCACCGAGCACGCTCATACTCGTTCTACGTAACATTGATAAATATATAAATTGTACAGTATATGATTACGTTTATAATAACATAATGAATCTAGGTAATTTTGTATAATTTCTTTGCTAAAGATATGCTAAATTATCAATATTTGGTTGAAAAATGTTGTTGTTAATAAGTTTAATCCATCAAATTTGGTCAAAGTATTGTGGTATTGAACCAGGTTTAATTTTTCATTCCTGTTTGAGCCTAACTATGTATTATTAAAATAGTATTGAAATATTTTTTCCCTTGTTATCTTGATTATATTCTATATATGTATTATGGTAGTGTGTTTTTATGTTGTTATTGACCTGAGTCGTAGGTATTTGATGGGTGACTGAAATCATTTGCTCCTAATGCTATGTGGTAGAACGGTCCATTGGGTCGAGGATTGAACTCAGGGGTACAACATGACCAGTGCCATGGTTCTGTGGATTATACTAATTCAAGGTTGTTTAGCGTAGATTAGCTTGGCAGATTCTACATTCATCGTTGTATGGGAGACAACCCTCAGTTATGGTCAAACACTATGAAGGCTTCCGTCGCCTTAGTACTGCGGTGGTAATTACTTAAGTGTTTATGAAGATTGCGTTTACGTATACATGTATTAAGCAAAACAAACACGATTTGCTACTCAAGCATTCAAGTGTTATTTTTTGTGTTGGCTGCTTAAGATAAAACACTGTTAAATGTGTGTATGGTTATGATGTTTTTACACATTACAAAGTTTTAGCCATTTGCCTGATTTCAAGATTTTAGCTTTTTAAAATGTGACTGTAGAGATGATAATCAGAAAATGATTGAATGCACATTGAACATGTAATTCTAGAGACAAAATAAAGTGTTATGAGACTCATGATGCTTTTTTGGATGTAGAATGGTTTGAATACGGTAATTCAAGATCTAATGCAGTTAAAAAGGTAGAAATGTCATTTGTTGTTTGTGTTGTTTTACAGTATAACGTACAAGTAAAAATCTTTCAAATGCATAAGACACCGAATTTAATAGATGGGTTTCAAATTGGTCCGTGCTCGGTATTTAGGGTAATTCAGTCAGTGATAATCAACGGGTCGACACCTTCTTTGGCACTAGAACTTGGGTTTTACTGTCTCAAACAAACATCCCGCTCAGACTCGACTTTACTTCCGAGATCAAAGGCAAGCACTCTACTGCGTAGAGACTACCTACTTTCCATAAAATACATGGTGTTAGAGATCAAGAGTCTACTACATGTGGTTACCTTTCTGATGTAATGTTATTGATTGGGGCTGCCGTGGCCGGATGGTTAGCGTGTTCAACTTTGAATCAAATGGTTCGGGGTTCGAATTCGCACCGCTCCACGCTGCGGTTGGCCGTCCATCTCTTTCGGATGAGGCAGTAAAAACCGAGGCCTCGTGTCACATTAGGATTTGGCACGTTAAATAATCTTCCCTGCTCTACGGCCATAAGTGCCGAGCATACGCAAAATTTGTCGCTCTTCACCGGTACACGGTGACGTCTCCACATGAGTGAAATATTCTCGAGTGGGACGTTAACAACAATACAATAACCACAACATTATCAATGATAAAGCGATTTGATTTTAACATTTATTGCTATAAATAATTGGATAAGACACAAATTGTCTAATTCAATTGTTTAGATGATTAAGTATAACTCTGTTGGCCCCAGCTGAGGTTGGGCTTGGAGAACCTCTTACAATAGATTTTGTAGCAATGTCAATTCAGATTAAAAATGAATTAGAAATTTTATAATGAGCAACAGTTACAATGGTCAACTATAATTGAATTCAAGTTAAACGCTGCCCATATTTGAATATTTTGTGTGTGAATAAACTGCTCATATGTACAGAATAACAAAAATATACAGGATCGCCGTGGTATGTTGGTTACGCCGTTCGCATAACAATCGAAAGGTTCCGGACTCGATTTCGAGCCACGTACGCTGCGCTTGGCTGTCCTTATATTTCGACAGGGCCCTACTCTACGGCCATAAGTGCCAAGTATAGGCAAAGTTCGTCGCTCTTCACCGACACACGGTAGCGTCTTCATGTAAGTGAACGATTTTTGAGTTGGGACGTTAAACAACAATACAACCAATTAACCAGCCAACGCACATACAAACCTACCCAAGTATATAATGCACACGCATACACGCGTTTGAATGAGTGAAAAGGAAAATTTATTCTTTACCCTTTTCAGAGTCTCTTGTTTTCATTTTGAACAATATGGACGCATGCATGTTTAGCATGTTAAAATCAGTATGCTTTGTCGCATTGAAATAACATGACATATGACTTCTGATAATCAAGCAATAAACAATTCATTAAGGGAATAAACAGTTTCACGATACTATATTGTCAGGAGAACAATGGGAGACATTTGTGACTAGCATGCTTTCCAGTTTTTGCTGATACCATCAAATTATTGAGTAATATATCACGAGATAGTAAGTGGAAAATAAAATAAATTCCATTCGATATAAGTGTAAATGAACTGATTTCAGTTTCATTAATTGAAATGGAAAATCTGATGTCGAAATTATTTTGACATGAAAAATAAAATGTATTGAGCTTAAGTAAAATATGTAGCTGTCACTAGTAGTAGTAATAGGAGGGGGTAGTAGATACCAAGGAGCCTCCAAAATTCAATAAATCAACGAAAACAATACCGTGGCAATAAGAAAAAGAGGCAACCATTAAAAAAGGTCATACACACAGTTACACTTATAGCTTAAAATAGAGTAAAGCAAACCCCTCTAAAACCAGGGATGAGTTCAGGCGCTCTGGAAGGGTAAGCAACTCCTGCTTATTTCGAATCGGAGAAAATTCTAAACTCGGTAATAATCGTAAACGGTAAAAGAAGGTCGGGGCTAGGTGTGTGACAAGTGGAACATATCCATCATCATCTGTAAAATCGAGATTTTATAACGGTTGTGTGGATGGTTGTGTTGATATATTTTCATGAATAATTCATGAATTCATGAATGTTAATTTTGACACGCCCTTTCGCCATTTTGTTTCTTCGGGCTGTTTTGTTGTTTCTGGACGCACTGTTAGCAGTTTGAATTAGGTCAATAGTACATATCAGTTGATATATCAAACACGACCACAGGCTTCCTTGGTCTTGAAACCTGTTATCGGAATACTTTTTAATACGAATCTTAGTCTATGCGAAATGCCGTTGCTTCAATAAATGTTGACTTACAATCCATTTTCTGGTTACTTTAGACTCACGGCTTAAAACTCAAAAGGGTAACTAATGTGACGTATACATATTTCATGACTAATCAAGGTTTGAAGATAGAAATAATATTTTTACAGTTGATGGGGTGTGTGTTCCCTTATTGTATACCTAATCCCGACCTTTTCTTACCGATAACGACTTAGCCGAATTAGACCTTTTCTCGGATTTTAAATATAGTGACACGGCGGGTGTCGCGAGCGGAGCAGGAGTTCCCAACCCTTCCGGATCACCTGAACTCACCCCTGGTTTTTGGTGGGGTTCGTGTTACTTTATTTTTCGCTTTTACACGTCTTGTTGTGTTGAGAGCTGTTTGTGTTGTCTATTTTTCGTTTGGCCATGCTTTCGTCTACCTTCGGAATTTTGAATTATTGATTACCGCCTTGGTATCTTCGACAGTCAACTTTTTTATATAAATTGACAAAGTTTGACATCTGGATTGAAGTGACATTCTAGATAAAGATGCAAGTTGTAATGGGTTGTAGTTGACACAGCAAATAGTTCACGTAAGATTAACCCTCTCTGATGCTCACTGGATAATGGTCATTAGGCCAATTGGTGTGACAGCAATGAAATGTTGTCTAGGTGCTCATCGAATTGTGCTGTATGATAACTTTCAGCAGTTCTAAAAATGTTGAGATTTAGTGATTTTTGTGATTTTACATCGCTCTCCGAACTGGTCATTCACTATTTTGTAAGTCACTCTCTCACCTAGTCATTCTTTGTGATTACTGCTGCATCAGCGATATTTGTAATGAGTGGTGAATACGAGAATAAAGCCATGAACTGAAAATATGAGTTGAAGTTATAAAATGGAATTAAGGTAACCGAAGTCGATCCCGGCGGCCGTGCAAACATTACAGGAAGATGACTTTTGAATGAGAAAAACATATAAAAAGTTGAAATTTAATTTATTCACCATTTGTATACCTCCACCATCAGAAAGATGGAAGCCGGGGCGTAGATTAAAAAAAAACCAGGTCATTTAGTATTTGCTTCGCTCTTTTATCTTTCTCTTTTCTCGTTAAATCAAAGTAATGTTTGAAAAAAGGGGTGCTATAATATAAATTAAGTCAATAAAGAAGTCTAAAATAGAGTCTAGCTTGGTCTCTTCCCGTCCCAGATTTGTTAATGTATTTTATATTCAGACCATAATTTCCCGGTTTGTCGCACTATTCATGACTTGGAACTACGAGTTTCATTGGGTTCATTGTACTCAGCACGGCTATTTGATTCATATAATTAGTCGTAAATACGTTTCATATCAAGTATTATTCGAAAATGGAAGAAAAATATCAACTTTAATATTTTGATTGAAATCTGGGACTTAAATAATTTAGTTAACCTGTATTAAAAAATTGAGCCACTAGACACACCAGAGGTGGGATCAGGTGCCTAGGAGGAATAAGCATCCCCTGTCGACCGGTCAGATCTGCCGTGAGTTCTATATGTTGATCAGGTAAATGGAGAAATTAGTAGACAAAACCATAGTGTAACGAACGGTGAAACAATGAACTTGAAAATGAAATGATATGAAAATATTTTCTCGATTAATAGAGAACTACAAAAGGAAGGTTTGCTTTGAACAAATTCATATTTGTTGTTTTCTATAGGTATTGAGTGCGAGAAAAACAATTAAGATAACATGGATATGACCGCAAGTTTTACAAACGCAAGGTTCTTAGACAAACTACAGTGGGACCTCGCTTAAAGACCACCTCACTTAGGAGACAGTCTGTTTATCATCATATAGGCTATTTCAACCTCACTTAGGAGATCGCCTCACTAATCAGACCAGTTTTAGCCAGTCACTTGGGTGGTCTTAATAGAGAGGTTCCACTGTACATGTAAATGCATTTGCAGGAAGTATAGTATGCGATGTCAATGTATCTCGTTAATTTACTGAAGTGGAAATAAATATATTTATATTATCATTTGAATGACACAGGGGTAAATTTACACGAAATATTATTTATCTTCTATGTAGTGTTTAATATACCGTTTCATTAAATTATGAATTATGTAGATATACAGCTACATCAACAATAAGTAATTATACTTTCCCCCATTAAGGAATGTTGACATATTTGTATATCTATCATCTATTGTCAGATACTATTTGTTGGACAATAGAATCCATTCTAAGACTCATTTCATTACCAAAAGGTTGACTGGTCAATCGCTACACGATCTAATTCTTTATATACATATATACATATATATATATATATTCAGAGATACTAAAGAAGGTAATAATAGTCGCTACATAGATACAGTATCAAGCTTCAGTGTTAAAGAGATATAAAGTATAATATGAAGCGGACGATTGTTCTTCTTACGGTATTGACTTTTGTGTCATTATTCAAAAGTTCGGGTAAGTTATGAAGAGCGGCCATTTATAATAATGAGATATTTAAATAAACTCTCTTTTCTATAATCATCAGTAAATTAATCGTTGTATGCTAGAGATATATCTTTACTTGTGGTTAATTCTTGAAAAGAAAATTAGTTTAATCTGATTAATTATCCTCGTTTTATACAGTCTAATACATGAGTAATTGAGTTTATGACGTAAACATTTAATGTTTGACTTCTTTGTTGTTGTTGCGTTGTTGTTTAACGTCCCACTCAAGAATATTTCACTGTCTCATCCGAAAGGCAGGGACGGCCAACCGCGGAGTGGCGCTTACGAGGCTCGAACCCGAGTCTTCCGATTCGCAGTCGAACACGCTAACCACTCGGCCACGGAGGCCCCATTTGACTTCTTTACATAAAACAGGTCCTAGTGTGAATGATATCTCAAAAGAAATTAAACTTTCTTAAACAATTGGCTGATTAATTTTTCATATCTTCATTCAAATATATATTATTGAATATATAAAGTTTGCATTATAGAATTGTGTCATATATTGTAAGTGACGTCTCCATATGAGTGAAATATTCTTGAGCGGGACGTTAAACAACAATACAACAACAACAACAACAACAGCAACAACATATATTGTAAGTTAAACAATGGATAGGCTTCATAAGCCAGTATACAGGGGCTCTAATGTGGAAAATGATTGATTCGCTAATGTGCTCACGCCAACATTCATAATTAAAAATTATGGCTACGTCTGAGTAGTCAATGGAGAAAGCATTGTCCTTTCAATTATATTAACTTAGTATTTTTCTGTATTCTTAATCGATTACGATATCTAATAAATGTAATTTTCACAAATTATGTTGCACAAACATTTTGTTATTTCTAGTAAAATGTCGAAATCTAATAAATGCACGCTCCTATTAACGGAAGTATAAGTGTGTAAGCGGATTGCTCTTCAAGTTAAGACAGCATTAGCAATTTTAGACAGTAAGCATGTTACACGTATAACTTTCATATTTTTGCAAAGTTGTAATTTTCTATATTACAATTGAATGTGATGTTAACATTTAGGATCCTTTTGTTCAACAGCTGGTCAAATTTAATCGGGATTTAGATATAATCGAGGCTTGTAGAAATTTAATTTAGTAACGAAGCCTCAGAGCTTGCTAGTATGTCTGAAACTTGATAGATGGTCAAGTCAGTGATTCAAACTAACCTTAATATTTCAGTTGCTTAGCCTCAGTGATTAACTACGGACTTTATTTCAAACCTTTGTTATATTTAAACGAGGGTTAAAGTTTAATCAAAATAATAAACTTTACTGACCCCTGATTGCTACCTCGATTCAGTTATGATCTGAAACTGACACAGATGAAATTAACTTGTGATTATGTCTAAGTTCAAAGAGATAAAATAAGTATTTTACCATAAATTTGTTTTTCAAAGAAAGTTTTGTCTCTAAATAGCCATTATGATAATGCTGGCGGATACATATTGCCCTCCCCTCATTTGTAGAATGGGTATTTATTAAAGATGATCACACCGATGTGATTTGGTTTTCAACGAAATAAAGTCAAAGGCCAGATGAAATTTATGTTGTTTTTTCAACACCAAAGCCTTGTTTTGATATGATTAGACCATTGCAATGCAACATTCATTGCAGAAATGTTCAACCGTAGACACCAATTGGAATTTTTCATGCCAAAAAAATTTGCGTTTATTAAGTTACTTTCATACAGGCATCAGATGGTATCTGTCAGTGTTTCAGACACAGCTTTGTACAGGTGACTTATCGCGGGTAAACAAATCTTCATATTTCCCTCCAACCCGGGCAATAAATTGTGTATCATACCTATATACCGAATCTTTTTCCAAAACCAAGAATTTAATATGAACATAGACACTGTCCATCGGAAAGCGGCGATATGCTTTGTTTACATTCATTCATTGAAAGTTTCTGCTTTGGTGACGATATGACGTAATCTTGCAAATATAGACGAAATAAGTAACTGTTATGGATGACGGTAAATTAAAGGAACAGGCTCTAACAATAAGTTCGCTTCGCAAATACTGCACTCGCCATTATCATCGTCTAAATTTCATTTGAGTTTTGTTCTCGGAACACCTCAGAGAGTTCCATCGCACATATAAACTGTTGAATAAACTCCGAGGGTTTACATGAAGGGTTGTCTCCCTGACACGTGACGGCTCTCAACCAATTATCAACTGTAGTTAATCAATGAGGTATAATAATAAATATTAACAGGAATATAATATATTATTCAACTGCAACATATAACGAAAATGACTCAATAATCTAAAGCAATTCCAGGGGTACAATCTTCAAAGAGAGGATGTTACTTGTGGTATACAAAAAGGGACTAATTTGAAAGCGTAGATAGAATATTTTAAAATGCGTAGTAGAATACATTTCTACAATATTTTTGTTTTTGTACGGTAAAGGCCAATAATAATGCTAAGTGGTTAATAGGTTTGTATGTTAACAAGATTTAACTATTCTATCGGTACATTAATCAAAATAGGTGTCTAGGGGCAATTTATTCTTATTATAGATCCTATGTTTATGTCAGTGACCGTGACAAGCTTAGTACATAAAGGCGAGCTTATCAGCAAAATCAAACACGGTGTTTTGTGTGACGATTATGAATATAAATAACTGTATGGACCTCCGAGCAAATATATAGGCCTAATTTTTTTTCTTCAAAATTGTCTCAAATTTAGCGCATGCCGCCCTTTGCATTAAAATTTTATCTTTCTATCAAGAAAAACAAACAGTACTCGGTAATAGGAAATGAAAAATAAACAAGGAGATTCAGATAGAATAGGAAAACTTAGACGTCTCAACAGAAAGGAAATACCCGCAAATCGCAAATTTGATGTGACTAATAGTCAGCATTCCGTGTTACTATGTTATATTCGTCGAAATTATCCATGGAGTAACAGACAGCTAATGAAAAGGAAAATACAAGTCCCATCCAGCTGGCTGGTAAGGGGCTAAAATAAACCCTGTCAACACCACAGGCCCTACATACACGTAATGAACTGGTCCAAGACAATAGAAAAGACGATACCATTTTGACACTTGGAACCACTGAAGTTTGATCGATACAACTCGGTTGTTTAAAATGTCACTAGTTAATAAATATTAGGGAACGGTTATCCCTATAGTAGATCGTACTCCAGAGTAACATTTGGCATTCTGGAAAGGGAGCTCCATATCGTTTTAATGGACCCCCGTATCAACCATGTCCACTCTTCCAACTGCACTCTGCCAATCGCATTAAAATTTACCTGTCACGTCTTGGCACTCTATGATACCGAAATAGGTCACTAAAGTAAAACTCTAAAAAATTATACATTTAATGCAAAACTTTACGCGTAATGAAAATAGCTGATAGGAAATTGATAAGAAAGAATAAGAAAGTTTATTATTGGTTTAGTACACGAAAAGCTGGTTTGTAAATCCACCCATGGCTAAAGAAACTGAATGTATGTCTTTTTTATGTTCGTTGGAACACTACTACAAGTACCATAGATCGTATGGTATAGCATTCTGTATAACTGCATTCAGTCAGCAAACTGCAATCAAGAGGCCTAACAGTGAAGCAATGTACTAAATTGGTCAAATGCTAGGGTTGTTTCAAAATATATCATGTAAGATTTTCCCTTTTTGAATTAATATAAATAATAAGGGTTGTCGTTGTTGTAAATTAGTTATCAAGTTTGCTTCTGAGGCACTTAATTCGTTCCCATAATATAAGGTTTGTAGTATTCGACAATCCTGCTATTGGCCAGTTGTTTGTCAGGAAAAAACCTTTCAAAGAGGGGGACAGTAGAAGATACCAAGGGGCATTCAAAATTCAAAGAGTCAACGACAGACAATACCGTGGCCAAAACAAGAAAGAGACAACACTACGAGCAGTAACACACACGGTTACACTTATAACTAAAAACAAAACTATGTAACATAACCCCCACTTAAACTGGGGGTGAGTTCAGGTGTTCCGGAAGGGTAAGCAACTCCTACTCCACGCGTGGCATCGGTCGTGTCGCCTAAATTTCCAATTCGAGAAAATGTCTAGTTCGGTAATAGTCCTCAATGGTAAAAGTAGAACTGTATTAGGTGTATGATAAATGGAACGCTCCTCAGTATCTGTCAAATCGATAATTTATAACTGTCAACCAGCTGCAGGTCATGGTGGCGACCGTAAAACTTTTGAAGAGATGACTTCTATCTAGCCATAAGGAATCCTTGGTTAAAAGGCATCTTTATCAGCAGCAACCCTCTATCATGGAAATCCTGATAGAAAACACGTACTCTGGGCCCGAAATCACCAGAAAAACTCAAGCTCAAACTCAGTACTCAACTCAACTGTTTTTCCTTAATTCTGAACTAATTACAGGTAAATTAAGTGTAGAATTCATTAACATGAATATTAATATCATATCATTCAAATATCAACAACAGTTTATATCAAATAACAAACTAGCAGCCGGAATTATTGAAAAAAACACATCGAGTATTTTATTCAAGATTTGAGTATATGCTCAAATTACTTTTTGGACCTGATTTATTAAATACCAAGGTGAACACAAACTGTTACTGATATTTGAATTGTATGATTTAAATGCACATGTTGAAATGCTTTTAACTCTGAATTTACCTGTATTTTGTTCAAAATTAAGGAAAAACAGTTTGAGTCTGAGTTTGAGCTTGAGTTTTTCTGGTGACTTCGGGCCCTGGAATATATTATCAACTGATAGGTATATACTCAATAGGCAGGTTCTGCTAGAATATTGCCACATAAAAATAGAAAATTCCCAATAGGGACATTGAATTTATCTCTTTTATCGTAAAGTTTGGTTTTTAGCCGTCCTTCACTGTCAATCTCTAGGTGTAAGTCCAGATATTAAGCAGATTTGGCAGTTTCCGTGTAGTTCTTTATTTCAAGTTCATTTGGATATGCATATAAGGAATTATATTCTTTCTCGGTGACGATAATTTTAACTTTTATCAACGTGTATCTTTCCCAGAAACACATTGAAAATCAGAATTAAGAAGCCGTAAGAGGAGTACGCCCTAGGATAATATGTGCGTTATGAAATGAAAATGTATATTTTTGTCAATCTTGTAATAAACTGAACTTAAAGAAACTGAATACACTTCGCTTTATACGAATAAAAAAGGGTGTCAGTCTGGAGAATCGAAACTCCTACTTTTTGTACAACCATGTTAAAGACTTGAAATATCATTTCATTTGATATGCTCATTATTTTACAGTTTCTGATTTGACTGGCATCTCGAGATTCATCAGAAATCAAGCTAAAAATACCACTTTTCGTGAACTTTTCCGAGATCATGTAAAACGATTTAGCAGCGATGCTCCACCGGTAAGACTTTTCCTTTGGATTTACCCAATTGTTTTGGTAATATTAATGAAACTTGTGAGTTCATTGATAAACTAGGGAAATTATTAGATATCTCGAAAAAGTACTAGCAATTGAAAAGTATGTTACTCAGGAAAACCATACCTTGGCAAATTTCTACTTAATATATTGAATAAGATGATGGTGTTTTTCACTATAAAGATCTCTCCTCCGTGTAAAAAATGTGTTTGAATTTACCACTTATTATTACAAAACACCTATAAGCTGCTACTTCTACTTTTACCCCTACTTCTAAGTAAAATATATCAGACGCTCCTTATATTTCTCGATTCTTACACTTGCTATTTTTTTCCTATTTGATTCAAAAGCATGATGATTTTCCGTGCAGAGCGTACCCTTCGGCTAAAAGGAAAATAACTGGTAAGTTTATGTTTATGATTAATGCTATTTGTGTCTTATTGTTAAATGAAATATGGAAACGTCATCGAATGCACATGCTGGACTTAAGAAAATTAACCTGTCCTTTAAACTGAACAGACCATATTTATTCTCTCAAAAGATACAGTTGGGTCATACTACATTTGAAACTTTATTTACTTTAAACCGATTAACAAACAAGTTATAACAATTTACATTAATGTCTCTCGTTGGACCTGGTGTCGACATGTTGGGGGATTGCTATCGGAAGTAACCGGAACACCTGGAGAAAATCCACGCTTCCGATTTTGCGACCACCATACCATCTCACATACTACCCAGGCAAGTCCAGGGATCAATCCTGTGTCGCATTGGTGAGAAGGGAGTGCGCTAACCATTACACTACCCGGACACATTTAAGAATTGATTCATATTACGTTCAGGTTGACGGGACTATTAACGTGAATGGCTGGCACAAATTATTACAAGCCCATTAAGGTTCATTGCCCCATTTACCTGAACATAACATAATTCAATTATTATATTTACAACTGCTCATTTTTTTAAGTAGTAGAAAAATCTAGTCTCTAAAGCTGAAATCGAAACCCTTGCTGAGAACTGAAAGTGTGAAGCACCGATAGACCTCAGGGGGAAACTTTTGCCGTATTGAATAATTTGGTTACTATGACACTTATTTTATAATCAATATTGTGAAAAAATATATATGAAAAGAAATAGTAAAGTTATTTAAGAAATTCAGGTCATTGATTGGAATGACTCAGCTGCTGGAATTATGTTACTCCTAATTTAATTCGGTAAGGTTGTATTATTTTGAGAATTTGAGCTTTGCAAACTTGTTTCATAACCATCAGTAGTATACCTACCACAGTGCTACTACGTATTTGTCTACGACGATAAACCCAATATAGCTTTCAAAATGTTTTCCATTCGGTAGAAATTTGCAGATTTGAAATAGATCTAGACAGACAACAAACTTATCTAAAAGTTATTTTTTCATAAGAATTGAAGCAGATAATATACGTGCTCAATCTCAGAATTACCATCTCTATCATTTTAGTTCATCGGCTTACCCCGGCAGATATCAACGTTGTTGCAGCCTTAGGGGACTCTATAACGGTAAGATACATTTTGTTTTTGAATTTCTGAAAACTTTAATCCAAATGCTAGATTGTGTTTCCATGATTAACAACATTTGAAGAAACGGACGAGGCAAAATTTTATCGTATAAGACTTCAATTATTGAGATGTCGCGATCTAACTGATATTTTTGTTGCGCGGATTTAGCCCCGGGAGTGATATTTTTTTCTTAAATCAAAAACAAGGATGAAACAATAGTTTACAGACATGTGAATAGTACACGTACTGGTAACATTTTATCCGGTGTCTTCTTTTCACCTAGATCTTTGCCTGATTGTGAACTCAGATTTCTCGGCGGCGACCCGCCTGTAAAGATCTACTCCTTGTACATTAAATTTTCCACTTTGACACCTGGGCCCATCACGTCGAAGTTTACAGTTGCTCCTCGCTACCTGTTTATATATATACTTACTATATAATATATACTTTTAACCACTTGGCGTAAATGTAATGCGAAACGGTGAATTGTACTGTCAGGTGCAGTAATATAACTTTTATTTTTGCTTCAATAATGTATATTAGAAAAAGTTGCATATCGGTATCAGAAAACATTAGCAGAGTATCCCTTGGTTTCCTTAAAACTATGCGCATTGTAATGATTGATTTCCTCTTAAATTAAGTAACATTTTCCATACATTGTTTGACCGTAGACTTGAGTATACGTCGATGGTTTGACGTATTTGTCTACCAAATCACGCTAGGAATGGTCATATCAGGCATAATGACGTTGTTTCGAATAATATATTAATATATCTGTGATTATAATTTTGGCGTGTGTCGTTTGTAAAGTTTTTTTTTAAAAAAAGATGTTAGATCTCTATGGTATATGTACGGTTGTAAAGATAAGGACATTATGTAAAGGTTACTATCACTGTCGTCGACCACTTGATAAAGGCCAAGGGGCCGAAAATTTGTGAAAATAGAGTGTTGCATTATTATTTCTACAAGGAAACTTCCCTCTGAAGGACATTGGATTAGATTTGTTTATAGATATTTCTTTTCCGTGTGGTATGTCTCTATTGCAAATTTTTCAATTTAGGCTGGCTTTGGTATTGGAGTCACCGATCCATTGAATATATTCACCTTGGTCCGAGGCTATGCTTTCAGGTTGGTTGAATGAGTTTGTTTGCATGTTGATGATGTTTCAATCAAACTGTTTACAATAGCTGTTTAATTTCTATTCTTGTTTATTCAAAATTGATTTTTTGCTTATCTTTCGTTAAGAAAACAATCCAAATAAACTTACTTCCGTAATAGATAGTTTTTCACCAAAAGTTTTTGGAAAGTGTGTTGCTACCCAAGTCCATTGTGAGTTGAGAAAAATATTAATAACTAAAAACATAGATTTTATGGTACCCTACCGTACAGTTAATTAAGGATTGTTTTGGAATTTTGTGGTCGATTGGTGTATGAACGCAATTATTCGTAGAAACAAATTTGTGAAGCACGATGTGTTTCTCAAAGAATTTTTCTACGAATGCTTGCATGTATACACTAATCAACCATTACAAAACAATCCTTATATGTACATATCTTCTCACTTTTCTGTTTAACTGCAGTCCGTTTGGACCATATTATTCAACAGATGGATTTGCTTTGCGGGAGAAAGGTTCGTGTAATATAACAGCTCATCGGCTGATCGATAAGAAAAGTAGTTCCTATTTACTTCCTTAGATAATCAGAAAAAAATTACCGTTGAGAAGATTTACTGATTTGAAAAAGCTGAATTACACCATGTCAGTTCATTGAAAATTAAAAACACTCGTTCAATATAGGTTCAATGAAGGAATTTGTAAACCGTGAGAAAATAATTTGTTGTAATCTAATAAGTAACTGTGATTTTTTCAGCATTGGAGGCGATGGATTTGACGAGGGTCATATGACTATACCTAGTAAGAATTTTAAAGTTTGTTTAACATCAATATTTCAAACAGGCTCATCTTCTTATTTATGGAACTTTGAAGATATCATAATTTTTGACTTGTTACAACAGTATGTGAATTTAGATGCACGATGGGTTCATCATCAGTAGCAGGGCATACTACTTTTCCAGAACACATGGTCTAAGGTCTGAATATTCACAGTTCAGTCGTCGTACAATGTCATACAATACAAACAGTTTGCCGTAATGTATGTTTAACAATAACTGGGTTCATTTTACACACAAAGTCATGCCATTAAAATTATGTTTAATAATAATTAAACAATGCTGATGATGATACTGCTGCTGCTGATGATGATCATCATCATTACTACTGAGGTCAGCTCTCTGATAACTATGATCATCATCAATGTTATCAATACAATCTCATTTTCAATCATCGCCACCTTTATCGTTGTAATTGTCATTTTGATCGTTAATTATAGCCATTATAATCATCACAATGGTTATTAATGTATCCTTCTCATCATCAACATCATCATCGTCGTGGTCGCCATCATCATCGTAGTAGTCATCGTCGCCGCCATCATCATCATCATCGTAGTAGTAGTCATCGTCGCCGTCATCACCATCATCATCATTATCATCGTAGTAGTCATCTTCGCCGTCATCACCATCATCATCATCATCATCATCATCATCATCATCATCATCATCGTCACTGTTTCCACTTGTTTTTTCCAGATATGATAAGGAAGTATAACCCTAACGTCAAAGGGTTTTCTGTTGGAATTGGTTCGGTGGCAGAGGAGGACTCGCATCTAAATGTAGCTGTGATAGGTGATACATTTTAGTGAGTATCGAAGTTTAATCCAAATGCACACAGCCAACATCTATGTGTGCGTAAGTTTGCACTCGTTTTTACCAATTAGATGCTCCAGGAAACGTGCGGTGAGCAATATTTGTATTGCGTTTTTATTAGAGGATAGGAGTCACGTGTCATTACATGTCATTATATGCCAAATATATATTGCAACAATAAATTCTTTCCTAATCTAAGATATAGGAGTCAAGTACCCACATACATCTAAATCATCAGTATGAGTGTTTATGATGACTACCTATAGACTCCATTAAATTCTTTGGATTTTAATTCCGTTTTCCTACGATTGCGTCTCCTAACGTTGACCATGGGACATGAGTCAGTTCTGGATTGTTAGTTGGATGTATTGTTGTAAATGTCCCACAAAAGAATACATGTACTTCACTTATATGGAGATGATGTGATAGTTTGTCTGTGAAGGGCGACAAATGCTCGGTGCCTATGCCCGGTACTTATGACCGTAGTGCAGTGAGGGTTCTTCAACACGCAAATACCTAATGTGAAACGTGACCTCGGACGGGTTTAGTTTCATATGCATTTAATTGTAGTGGCATGGGAAGACAAGCCACAGAGTTGATACAGAGGATGCGCGACCAAGCAGAAGGGGTTGACTTCGACAACGACTGGAAAATGATAACTATATTGATTGGGGCTAATAGCCTAAGTCGATCATGCGCATTACAGGTAAATGTCTTGATTTATGTTTTTTAAAATAATCATTTAAATAAAAACATCATAACAAGTCAAATGAATGTTTTGTAAAGATTAAAGGATACTCAAATTTACGGAAGTTAACCATTGAAACTAAAGTTTCCGTCAGATAAATATATTTATACATTAAATCTGTTTTAGGGTACATTAAATTACTTCATAGTGAAAAAAATTTTCTCACAATTTTATAGATTCTATAATAATAAATCAATACGAGTTCTAATGGGATATATGTATTGATATTCAACAGAAATAAGAACATCCCATGGTTCTGGTAGAATACAGAGATAAGAGAGGTCCTTACATAATAATGAACTAAATAAAACATCCAAAGTGATTCTGACCTGAAACAAAAGTAAGGACAGCCTATTACGTTTTTCACGGTATAAACAAATGTGGATTTACTCATAAGCTCTGACAGAATACTGAAACAAAAACAACAACATTTTGACACTTGGTAAAAATGAGATTTATTAAAAACGAACATCCCGATTTTTTCTTGGATTCTGAAATGTGTCCTTTGTACTGATAGCATTTATTCAATTTGTTTTACAGAAATTGTTTACTGCCGAAAACTTTATAAACGAAATGAAGCAAGCACTAGATATTCTTCATAAAAACGTCCCGAAAGCCTTTGTGAACGTACTGTTACCACCGAATGTGACTGAGGCAAGCAAGATAGAAGGGGATCCATTCTGTTCAATGATACTACCGTAAGTTATTTCAATTTCTTATTTGTACCCTGCTAAAAATAGGACACCTTTAATTCATTGAACCATATTATTTGGTCCATTTGTCTAATGTTTCGCCACTGCTCGTCTGAAGAAAACAAACTTTAAAACAATTAGCTCTTTTTGTTCAAATTTATTTTAATCTATAGTTTTAGTATCTTACTCATAAATTTGCTTTGTTTGTTTCTTCAATAAATCCTAAACTTGATCAAACAGTTTTCAATTTCCCTGATGATTACGCATGTTCCATACTGAGCAGGATTTGGTGCCAGTGTTCCCAAACGCCACGGCAAATACAGACTATGATTACCAATTATCGTCTGTTCAAAGAAGCTTTGTATGCATTGATTAATACCGGAAGATATGACACAAGAGATGATTTTACAGTAGTGATTCAACCTTTCTTAGAAAAAACGTCTATCCCTCGACACGTAAGTAAATCTAATATAGTTATAAGAAGCTATCTTTTAGATGTATTTGATTAGACAGAAAAAACAAGGTCCCGTGTCGAAGTACTTATGCAAATTGAAGAACCGTGTTTGCTTACTAGCTTTAATTACATGTACTAAACATAGATCAGAATTTGAAACCCCCTTTGCTGGCATCCATTGACGTCTTCATAGTGAAAATTTTTGAGTGGAACGTTAAACGACGATACAATTACCATGACAACAACAATAACAACAACAACAACAACAACGTGTCCTGGAGTAAAAGATTGGGGTATTATTCGATAACATATAAAATAATTAAAACAACTGTCTCTGACGCCGAAAGGAGACTTCTAGACATTACTTCATTGATTCGGTCGAGCTTCTCACTGAATCTGCTAACTCATGAGCTTAAGTTTAATTTTTCCATCGTTTTAAACAAAATCTATGTTTTAGACATAATTTCCTGTTCATAAGCACTCTGCGTGTACTACTACCATAATTTGAATATAAGACCACCGTCTCCTAATCGTAATTTGCAATTAAAAACATTTTCATAGTTTTCAAAAAAACCTGATATCCTATTAGTGTTATCGCCCTTTATATTACATGCGACCACAGCCAACTTGTGAATTCAAATATTTGGTGTATTTGAAGTATTTTGTTTAACGTCACATCAAGAATATTTCACTCATATGGAGACGTCACAGTGTGCCAGTC
>JACSZP010031034.1:0-25636 GCA_016161895.1 Pinna nobilis
TTGTGGACCAACCAATTTATAAAATTGCAATGTCCTAATGTTGAATAGCTGTGATAATGTTTTGATTGGTACATTCCAAATGTCTATTTAGGTTTCTACATTTTGTTTCTTGTTATATTTTTACAAATTTTCTTTAAGGCTTACTTCCTTCCCTGGCCCTTTGTAGGAATCTTGCTACTTAAGCATCACTAGCATAACATTCTTCCATAGTTCTGCCCATACTTTTTAATAAAAATTAGATCTCGGGCATTGTGTGTCTGTACAGTATCCTGTACTTCTATAATCATTCTAGGTGAATCCAATATTTTCAGAGAGTAGTGTCGGATTTATTTTGTTGTTGTTGACATTTTTACTGCAAGGAGGAGTTATAATAATTATACTTCAGTGCTAGGAACACATATCTATCTTGGCTGGATGGTCAAAATACTGATATGCCAGTGGATGCCAAAGTATAAAAAGATTGTTAGATGTGAGGTGGGTTTTCTCAGCACAGTTCCAGTGCAATTTGTTATAGCTCACTGGAATAAGTTCCAGTACTGAAGTAGATGATCCAAGTGTCAAGTTTTTCTGTTTTCTATGTGTTTAGGGATGTCATGAATTTGATCTACTATGATTTGTATTACATACATGTATAATCTATCTCATATTGTTTCACTATCTCGCTTTCTTAACATTTAATTTTTGGGAATTGTCTTTTTCTTNNGTTGTCTTTACATAGAGGTTGATTTGTACACAAGTACTATTGAGACAGCAAAAATGGTCTTTGTTGGTATACAGTTGGTCCCTTCAGTTCTACATTTTATTGAACCAATGGGGAATCAATTCTAAATATTGTATATATTTCAGTAACTTTGTATCCCACAAATTTGATATCTCATACTTGCACCGTCTGATATGTTGAAGTGATAACATCAGACTTATGAGATATTTGGCATATCACACAGCTGATACATTACATGTATTATGTATTATTTTTTTGCAAATTTTATGTGTATAACATATATTGTATCATATATTTTGTGAATCATATATTGTATATTTCTTTGTAATATTTGATTGATGTGATGCCTCGCGCACTTGATTCAGCAAATGATTGATGTAGAATGTATCTTATATTGTCTTTTTTTTAAGGTTCCACTTGAGAATCTTTCACTCAGAGGATGACATCAGTGAATGAAAAAAAATTGCCTAAAACTTAAGCCTTTGCTTTGCAAACGGGTCCATGTATGCAGTGAATGGTCCTATATAATAAGTATAGAGTGTTGTGTTATGCCTAACATTTATGTCTCACTCTTTCATTGTACTTTCATATGTCTTTACATAATATTTCCATGGCAACCGATTGCATTAGAAACTGCAAAGGAGTCAGACATGGTGCACACTTGACTTTTACTGTTTTTAATCTCTTTTTTAGAAATTCTACTTGACCACCTGCCTTAGTTCTTTTTTTTTGAATTTTATATTTCTTTTGCCTTTGTGAGAGAAAGCTATATTGAGTATTACAGATTTTATCTAGGGAGCCTCCAAGGCTTTGCCCTTGGGAAATATAACTTGCCTTTAGTAACAAATTCTCGGGTTTCCCTACAACAAGGGCAAATTTTGTTTTTGTATCTTCCTTTTGTTATAATTTGTACACAGGGGATTACCTTTTGTATTGTTTTACACTAACATATACATGAGAACTTGAAGGTCATTACAAGTTTGATATATGTATGTTGAGTCACAGTACATACAAGAAGTATATATCATGTAAGGCGATGGTGCATTTGAATGATGAATTAAACACTTAAGTACAGATGGCGGATATGTACGAAATTGACGGTATATCCAAAGATGGATTTATCTGTAAATTGAGAAAAATGTGAACTTTATTTTTCACTTTTGAGTGGTACATAAAGCATAAATCCTTTCTTACCCTACCTGTTCATAGATAAGATTACAAGGTATTAATGTTTTACACTTGCAACAATATTTGACAGTCTTTGTATACACAAGCCCCTACGAATATCAATAACACAATGTTAGATCAATTGCATGTCGGAGTAAACTGTTGTTTAACCAAAGGAGCATGGATATAGCGTTCATTTTCACCATAATCATAACTCTGGCACAGTAATCACTTACGGACAACTCTTTATGATTGTCATGTGCGATCCTTTTGAAGCCATACCTTTTATCTCACAATCACACATACAAATGGGCTTCCTCTATTTGATTTATTTTTTGTTCATAATGATATCTATTCTGAAAATCAAAATTCACCACTTAAATATGTAAATATCAGTTTTTGTGCTTTTTGTTGTCCAGTAATCGTATTTGATTTATTCATATCCTGTCTGTTCCTTAAACAGTTTCCAACACTATTGACATTCTGAAGTATGCCATAACAGTATAAACTTTTTTTCACACCTTCTAAAACATTACAATTCCTAGATTGGTATTATCAATTTGTATATTGAATGTTAATTGAAAAATCTTGTGATTGCATATAAAAGTCTCTGTAAGATTCAGAAAATCTAGACGAACGCGGATTTGGACTTATCTTTAACACTTTGTAAAAAATGACTGAATTTCGGATTGTTCTTACAGATATGCCTCTGTTATGTGGTTTAGCAGTAAATGCAATTTGATTTTACTTCTATATGATGATTAATTAACTTTGAAACGGTTGTTAGATTACAATATGGTCCCTTTGTCTAGTAATGGGTTGTGTCATATAGTAAAGTAGACTCATGTTGTGATGTGTAATAAAAACACGTCTTTGGTGCTGAATATAAGGGCTAATGATGTCTGGTTTTCTTCCTACTTTTTTTTCCTTGTCAGCAACTCATTTGCCCTTGAATTTGTGAGAAAACTCACTGTCCCTACTATAACAAGATTCCAAACTGGACTTTTGTGAAATGCTTGAAATGATCAGAAACAACTTTTAGAGAACAAGTTGCTATGAGATAATTTTTGTTTGAAAATTGTTTGCCATTCAGTAGATAATTTTTCATAATTTTAGCATTGTTCTATTATTAGCAGTTTTGTACTTTCGTTTTGGGGGCTAAATTACTTGCAGCACTGGATAAATATATATATATAAAATCACTGTCATTTGGAAAAATAGAGTTCAATACAGATGAAAAATTGATAGAGTATTTTGAGATTTATAAAACCTCTAATTTACAATAAATGTCGTTTTTTCGCCAAAATTGCCTTATTTAGTCCAGTTTCCAGTTGTGTCCATGGAATCAGGGTGTGCAAATTTAAGTCTTTGTTTCTTTAGTATTTGAAATGGTTTGGTTTAGTTTCCAAGACGTGTGTCCCTATTTTTTATTTTCGTTGGTAAAGGACTTTCGATCTGTATGTTAGTGAATGATCTTTCTCAAGTATAATTACTAATATTTAGTTAGAATATATATGAAAAATTATTGTTACAATATTGATAAATGGAATCTATTTCATATAAGCATTTTATAGATGTATATCGCATATAAATACGTTATTCATATATAATATTAAGTGTACAGCTGAAACAAATACGAAACTTTACAAAATACCAGTATATAATATTTTAGAGTTTATAGAAGCTATTTTTATGATTAGTTTAACAATCAAGTTCATGAAGAGATATATTCATTTTTTGTAGTTGTAAAGATTATAAAAGGCACTTCTGCTTCCAACGATAACTGTACTTCAACAAAAGGTCTGGCTTTTTCCTGGTGTTTTTTTTTTCATTTTCATTTTTCGTTTTTGTTTCCGTTTTTTTCTTGATTTGACCTGTTTAGACATTTATCTTTAATTCGATCTTGCTTGATAATTAATAAGACTTTTCTTAAGAATAAAATTACTTGAGAACCAATTGAATTATGCAAATTTTGTAGATTGTCAGAATATTCGGAGGAATTAGGATGGTGTCAATACCACACGTATGGATAAGACGTGCTTTTTGTTTTTCTTGACACTTTGTAAATATGCAAAAGATGCTATTTTACAAATCTCTATTTCGTATTATTTATCCATCTGTATTCAAATATGCACTATTGGTATTATGCACTTTACTGAATATAAAGAAGTATATTCCTAACTTACTAACTTACCATAAGTACACTACTAGATTTTGTTTACCTGTAAAGCTCACATATATGCAAAGGTTGTGACAGCGAAGCTACAGTATTCTATTATTTAACCTTGTGTGTATCTTGTTCTTTTCTGTTTTGTAGGCAAAGGTCAAATGATTCAATGCCTTACATTTGTTGTCAAACTTTCTTTGAAAAGTAACAACAGCATTGGAACAGATTTGATTCTTCTGAAAGCTTTAATTCTGAAACGTTGAATTTCTGTCGAAACAACACACAAACACTATTTTTTTTGGTGAAATCCCAAGACTGATATTATCATAGCTAGCTTTAGATTCTAGTTGCAAATTTACTTTTAATTTTGTGACTCTTTACCAAGTGAAAACACCCATTGCAATGGTTAATAGTTTGAATTTATACAATAATTTGCAAGTTGATTACTTATTTCCATTTTTCAATTTAAGTGTCATGTAGTTCCTGCGAAGCGAAATGACCAATTTGATACAGCTTCCCTTCTTTAGGAATAAAATCGCAAAGAAAAAAGTATGTTGCATTTCATTTATTATGCATATTTTCCGAAGTTTCATATTGTCTCAAAATTTAGATGTGCCATTGGTTATGCATTTGTCGTTTTATCATACTTTATTAGACTTTAACTATCTCATTAAAGTTTTGGTGAAAATATCAAACCAACTTTATGAAACTGTTCATAAGGACAGCATAGAATTTCGTTAGAATGGCCAATTTTCGAGAGCGTTTGGGACAACATGGATGCAGCATTTAGAAGTGTTTGATTGAGAAATTGGTCAATTTAAAACCGGAACAGACTATAGCAGAAATCTATATATTTCATATCTAATCAAGATTCAGATTGTTCAAATTTTAGTTGATCTCACATTCATTTTGTTGAATTTTTTCTTATATTGTAATTATGTTCAATGACACACACAAACACATACAATGGAATAATATATAATGTATAGAAATATAATTGGAAACCAATAATATCCATATTCCCTAGAGTAATACAAATTTTTACGAATAAAAGCTATTTAAGTTAAACATGTATATGTCATGTTTTCTTTTATTAAGTGGCATACCAGGGTGAGGCCTGTCACTATTATGGCAGAAACCCTGTCTGTCCGTCCATTGGTCGAAATGCATACGGGTGGCATCCTAACGTAAAATCCAGACATATGGAGTGATGAAACTTTGTTTGATTTTCCAACCAAAGTCGTCCAAATAATTTCCATCTCCGCTGTATCTACGTGAAGTTTTCTTTGTCATTCTTCTAAATCAAGCGATTGATTTGGTTATTTTTATCCCCCCCCCAAAGAGTTACAAATGATCAGCTTTATGTATGTCTGCCAGTTTGACCTTCAGAACTGATTTTAGTGGATTGATACATCAACAAATGATGTTTGCTAATATGAATGATTTCGGTTTTATGTATTGGAGATTTTTATCATAATGTTTAATGGAATTCATAGTTGCCTATATAAGTGATCTAGTCTTTTTTACCCCTGCGACAATTAATCGGAGGCATATTTACTGACACTTGTCCGTTGTCTGCCCGTCAGAGTAGAGATACATATTTTGTCAGGTTATTCTCTTACAGTTCTGGAGCTAAAGCTTTGATATTTTGTAGTATATTTATACAGATTAAACAAATGTGCATGTCCATAGATTTTTCATTTCAAATATTTGACAAAATGACCACATATGTAGTTGGACTGAGTCTTTTGTTCCTACAAGCTCTGTATAGGAAACATGGTTTGTCCAGCTTTCCTAGCAAAATTTTGCAGGATATTTATTCACATCGAGATTTTTCAAATATTGTAAAAATTGACTACTTGGACTTGGTCATCTTTTCATAGTGGCTGAAAAAAGAAAATGATTTTTCAGGATTACTCATGTAGTGTAAGAGTTGCAGCTTTAGAATTTAAAGGATAATTATATACACAATTAAGGTGTGCATGTGCCAACTCCGCTACGTGGTTTTTCTCCGGACACTCCGTTTCTCTCCACAGCAAGGACTACCGCATGATGACATTAAGGCCAACGAGAGCCATTAATATAAGTATATATATATCTTGTTTGTTGATCGTTGTAAAATAAATCAAGTTTAAAATGAAGGTGATTGCTGAAGATACCCAGGAGTAACTCCAAGGGGACAAGCAAATCTCAGAAACCGAAAGACAGACAAAACTAGGCCCAAAACAAATACAGACAATAACACAAACGGCAATACACACAACAAGACGTGTAGAGCCAAAAAAAATAAATAGTCACACGATCCCCACAAACCTAGGCTAAGTTCAAGTGCCATGAAGGGTAAGCAACTCCTACTCCGCGTGCTACACCCGCCGTGTCACATATTTTCGGATACGGGAGTAAGTCACAATCGGTAAGGTTTTAAAAACTTTAAAGGCGGGGCATCAGTCGTGTCTTTAAAACACAGTATACCTCTAGTCCTGAGTTTTTGTTCTAGATTAGGTCAAAATCCTTGGCTTTGCGTTAGAGTCCTCACCTTCAGAACTAAAGCCGGCGATTTCGGGTTCGGCGGAGGTGATTGTCATTTCCTGTTCTTGGCATGTGACGAATAAGAGAGTCCTCGTGCCACGATTGATGTCGTCATGTTAATTGTCTAATACTGCTCAATGACCATCAGCGTTGTGCAAAGGTTTAAAATGTGAAGCGTTTCGCTGATATTCGTTGACGTCTCCATATCAGTGAAAGATGTAGTGCTGATCTCTGAACGATGCAATTGTTTCTGTGGTTACTTGATATTATCACACATTCCATCCTTTTTTCTCTTCAAAATATGGGGAAAACACAAAATTATGTTCACGATAACCACTTGGTAAATATTCTATAACAAACGCTTTAAAGTTTAAATGAGACACACATCTTTTTTTCCATTTCAAAGATAGCGAGTATTGAAAACTTCCAAAAATGCATAGAAACCGTTTCAAAGCATTTAGAAATTTCTACATTGATAACGTTAATGGAGTTTACAAAATATAACTTGGTATGGATACTAAATCATTTTATGAATTCTAGAATACGTTTGAAAATTTTGACCCTGAATCAAGAATGAGGTGGTCTGATTACCCATATACTATCTTTTGTTCAGACTAATCTCTTTAAAGTATAAGAACAAATGGTGATTATGGAATGAGTAATATTATATAACATTTAAACGATAAGGCAGATGATCATCCAAATATTTTTTCAGTCTATGAAGTCTTGGGTCGGACCCTCAGTGTTACCAGCTGGTTTTTCATAACCTCGGATAAGCAAAAAGGCCGAAGTTCTGTGTCACCGCTGTCGGTAAGTTTAAAATCCGTTATTGCTCAATGGCAGTTAGTCACCATCATACGCCTGTATGCAAGGATTTGAAGCTGTTTACCTTTATTCGGTATTTAATTCTCCATTAAGTGATAAATTCTTGATTTGGATGTAAAACAACAAAATTCAGATATCGTTTCATAGGGTTGAGTGTTTCAGTGTAAGCTTACCGGTTCATTGATAAAATTGGAGTGTTAATTGATATGTTAAGTTGATGTACTTCCCGAGGAATCATGTTTAAAGAGCATTTTGAATATCAACGTGTATGTTGGTATTGATTTTGCCTTGTAAAAGACAAATTGCAATGAGTACGTGTCAGTCCCCCTAATTGAATAAAGTACACAAATCGATAGCTGGACATCTTTTTTCTTCTTCTTCTTTAAAAAAAACAAAACAAAAACAAAACGAAAAAAAAGAAACAAAAAAATAATAATGCAGAACAAAAAGAAACAACACAATATGCTATACATCACTTAAATCGTCAGAAACAGAGTGACAGAGAAAGCGTTTAGGTCAATACTTTAGTGCAAATGTTAGTTGAAATGACCCTTTTCTATGTGCGGTTCATTCCAATATCGGCTTAGAAACTGAACCAAGAAATTAATTGCATAAGTCCACGAAAATAAGCTCATCGCGAATTAAATCGGTTTAACAAATCCTGAAACTTATTTTACCGAGTCACAAGATCGTTTATAGGAACAAATAACTGATGTGCCGTGAATCATATACATGTATCTAATTTTACAAGAATTTTCGACCAAATTAGAACCATACTGAAAAGTCTATAGAATTAAGCTGCATGGATACGCTGTAAATCGTTTGTTATTTGCAGTAATTTCAAAATAACTTTCAGAAAATTGAGTTAATTGTTATATTGGAGTTTGTAAATGCTATCTATATTTTGTATCAGCGATGATATATTTATGACTGAAGTCCCTGAGCTATGTTGCATAAGTTCTTGTTACTAAACACCAGGGTCGCCCCATTTCATTGATTGTATTGCGCCTGAGAAAACGTCGTTCTCTATAAATTATTAACAATTCTTAAATACCAGCGCTTACCTCTGTGATGTTAGGATTTACAAATATACTTTCTACTTTTTATTAATCCTCAATGTATCCTGCATCATCAACTACCACTGAATGAGATATCAAATAATTACGGTACATGAAGTTGATATTCATTTGGGATTTTGTCGAGTTAACAACTACTGTGACACAAGAATATCGTTTGCAGTTCCAGTCGAACAGCATCCACTAAGGATCATTGCCTTTTATACCCTCCTTCTCATTTTCGTCAAAGTTTCTTTCCAAGACAAAGCTCAAAGAACCAGTCCTGCTATTGACCAATCTATAGAAACCTGAGATACTGGGTCACAGTCCATATACTCCAAATCCGAGATAAGATCCTTTAGACAGTACAAATATTTATAGTGTATGTTTTCATTTTCATGGACAAATATATTGATTCAGAATACAATTAATCATACTGTTATCAAAAAAAAGAATGTTATATATACCACCAGGGACATTTAAAATTCACAATGAACGACAGACAACACTATGGTCAAACCAAACTGAGACAAAACGGCAAACAGCAATCCGCAAAATTACACATCAAACTAAATACAGAGTAACACGAATCCCATAAAAACAACAGGGGTGAGTACAGGTGCTCCAGAAGGGTAAGAAGCTTTTTATTCCCTATATTAATCACCTGAATTAAGAGACAACCCGTCATCTGTCACCCTTTTTGCTCCTTCCCTTACGCGGTTAAAATAGGTTAGATTGTACTTCATTCCAGAGACTACCCCTCCAAGTACATACATTTTAGCAACTCAGTGAGCAGTTATAAAAGCTAGGCTCCGCTGTATAACACAGAATGGAATTTTTGACCCGTGTCTTGAATCACTTCGCGATTTTGGTCGACGAAGATCTTAATATGCCAGTCGCAGACAAAAGAAGAGCAGTTGAGAGTTTGAAAATCTCTGAACAAAAATAAAATTATTCTCTATCATTACTAATTCTAGTATGAAAATTAATAAGCGCCAAAGCATTAACTACCAATAGTCATCAAATAACAAAATAAGAATAATAAACTATACAGTTATTGAAATAAAATGACCTCACGGGTAACAAATTCTTGGTGATTATATACTAAATTTGGTGTTCTCACATTTAAACAAAAAATCAGCGGGGCAATTTAGAGAAAATGCGTAAACGAAAAATGAAGCAGTCTGAAATTATCTCTGTGTTTTCTGAGAAAATTAAGGATTACTTTATCATCTGTCAATTTTAATCAAGTGAAATTGATTGCATGTCTGTTTCAACATGTTGTAATCATATATTAGCCAATAAGAAACCGCTACTTAATTTAAGTTGAGTCGAATTTGGACGAGAGTGATAGACATTAAAATGTCGTTATTACTTAAAATAATTCAGTGTAAGGAATGGGGACTTTTTAAAGGTAATTATTCAATGAGTGTTTGATATATTTAATTAAACCAACATCTTCGTCTGATACATGTGACTCTCATCATACAATCTGAAAAACAATCACCGAATTATTAAGATTGTGTAAAAAATATGCGCTAATGAAGATTATGAAATAACTTATCCTCTCTCTCTCTCTCTCTCTCTCTTTCTTTCTCTCTCTCTCTGGAAGCTAAATCGGTTAAAATGCAATTTCAGCTTGACCTGTGCGTAATCGCATGAAAGATTATACTGTGCACTCAACAAGTAAGTTACATACTACGGGTGAGGGCTTCCTCTGTTAGGCAGAACACTCATGCCCACAGTAAACTACGTATACTTCTTAGCTCATTAAAGTGAGAGTAAAATTATTCTTATTTAATCATTTATTTTTTAAATAATGAAATATATTTGAAAATCGTATCAGAATTGGTACCAATAACTGAACAATCATCTTGGGAGAATAATTGTCAAATCGTGTCACGTCACAATGCATGACAATGTTTGACCGAGATATGATTGATGACATTAGATTGGCCAATTACTGGAGCGCATTTTGGAACCAAGTCTTGATAATTAGTAGATTATTTAGGAATAATTAACGGTAAGCAAAATAAGAAACATAAGACTCATGCTAGAACTTTTAATTCCCATTTTCACTCCGTTGTATCAAATACACATGTTTCATTCGGATCAGTGCTATGCATAAGCACATTGTTTGTAATGTTTTGCTTGTATTGTTTTGTTTTATTGTATTGCATAAATATATGGTATTGTTGTTTAACGCATAATCAAGAATTTTTCACTTGTATGGTGAAGTCACCGTGTGCCAATGAAGGGTGATAAAGTTTGCCTATGCTTAGGCACTTGTGGCCGTAGAGTAGGGAGGGTTCTTTAACGACACCTACTGTGACACGGGACTCGGTTTTACTGTCTCATCCGAAACATAGAGACAGCCGACCGCAGCATACTAAACACTAGACCACGATGGCCCTTTTTGTTTTATCAGCACCATGTATAGCAGATTTGTGTATTTTTTATTGTGAGGAAGATATTACTCGTTGACTATTATGCAAAAATAAAGTTCGGAACAAGTGGGTAGATATTCTGTTTTTTGGATGTTTTACCATGGGTGTCTTAAAGAGGTCTCATGCAAATTGAGATACACGTTTATTCATTAGCGAGGGGTTTTTCCAGTCTAAATACATAGCTACATGAGCTTGAGAAACTGAACAAATGAACGGATAGAAGGGCCGTGAGAAGTTCTAAGAATGTAAGTCTTATCAGATGGAGTAATTTGCAACTAATGACAGACACTGGTCAACGAAAAGCATGTATTGATTTGATAGAAAAAATGTATTAATGAAACGAAGTCTATGGCAAGTGAAATATAAGATTATGGTGTTTCTATAGTTTCCGTTGAAATTCTTGGAGAGCAGGGTATACCATATATTAGATATGTTAGAAAAAGGTATTTATCAATCTTCGTTAAAAACTTGAGAGCTTCTTTTGTCCGCTTTTGTTAAACATAAGAAACAATCTTTGTTATCCTTTTTTGAGTAATGCCATCTCTGTGTTGGCTTAGACTTTTAGGACAGTTTTGTTAACCTTTCATACATATCGGAGAAGAAAACTATTTTTTTGATAATTTTTTTTTTCAATTTTGCAGAACAAGGTTATTAAATTACCGTTGTACACATTCAGAGAAGCAGTTAAAATTTTATCAAAAATCTGAGGGGGTAGATTTTTTTATCCAAATTTCGTGAATATCGAGAGAAAACATTGGTCCACTATTAATGGAAAAGGAATGGAAACTGTTTGATCCGCCATTGTCATAAAGTTATGCATTCATGATAAAAACCTTGATTGCTTCGAACAATTTGGAATCAGATATATTGTGGAACTTCTTTATGAAGAGCAAAATTGATAAATCTATTATATTCGTGTGATGGGAAATGTAAAATCTGAGTAATGGGTTTTGAGGTAAAATAGACATCATATTCCTTGCGTTTAAATGCTGATTTGTTACTCTGTCACGTGAAATCATTGATCAAATCAATTCAGATAAAATGCAAAAAAGGAAGAATTCGACGAAGACAATATGTCTAGGTCTACAAAATGGTGTAATGTGGTAAAAGATATTCTAATTCTTAAAGCGTCGTCAGTCGTTTCCATTTATAATTGCGTATATTCATCTATTTGACTGGTTAATCTATTCTAAATTACATTTTTCATTTTTGATGAGCGGGTTTTCTTTTTTATCTGCCGTAACGACTACTTTCTGTAGCACTAGATGATGTGTGTTGTGTTCTCATGTCTCCCGTAAGTGTAAAATTGATACTTAGCAATAACGGATTATAACGCAAATGCATTATTGTTCCTAGATATGGAAGCTGGACTGTTTTACTGTTTCTATGAAATAAGAGACCTGCTAGCGATGTATGTATTTCAGAAAGTTTTTTCATCATTAATGTGGACTCTTCTCTAGGGTTTTTTCTTTTTGTTTTTGTTTGTTTGATTTTTTTTACTTCACGTCACACTCGACAATATTTCAGTCATACGGTGGCGGCCAGTATTTATTTGTGGAGGAGAGAGCCCAGTTACAAATGAAGAATGCTTTCCCGAAGACGGTACATATATCAGTGTTAAAATAAAGAAAAAGGGGTCAGACATAGAACCACACCAAGTAAAATGTTGAAAAAAAATTATGAAATATTTACAGTTTAATTAAGATTTCGTTGCACACGAAATGGACAGTAACGGATTGGCGTTAATGCAACTACGTTATGGTTTTCCCTTCATCAGATGCAATAGTGAAAATCTAGGTTTGGTATCAAGGATTAAGTCAGCGCACTGCATAGTTCAGATAGAGTTCTTAGACAAAATTATTCTTCCTGAACTTGAAAGCAAAGTTAAACCTTGATATGAATTCAAGGTAGGTGATAAAGAACACGACAACAACAACTACGTCAACAACGAAATCATTAACGACAACAAACATTTGTGATCACCGAATGGGAATTTTAAGTGACCTTAGGAATTCCCCATTCGAAATGATTTCTGATTTGTGTAGTGCGCTGAGAAGGGGCACTGACTACTTTCGGGCACCTAGTCCCATCCCGTCTGCGATTCAAAATTATTTATCATGTATATTTAGAGACTGCTTTTTATTTAAAACATTATCCATTAGGACTTCCGGATAATCATGAGTATGTCTTCTTTTCTTCCATTATAGTGATAGCTGAACATGAAGCAGAGAATTATAGCTTTTTTAAATCATATTAATAAAAACATGAATATCACTGAGAGGTCTGAGGCAGAACGGAAAGTGACAGTTATGACTGAAAAAAGGTATCTTAACATGAAAAAGTTAGTAGAGCAATGTAAATCTCCTACACATAATTACAGGGAGATTCCTGGACATTCATATCTTTCACCTTCTACAATATGAATGAAAAGGTAAAGGTAACGAACAGTGATCGATAATTCCAACAAGGAAAATACAATAAAAAGCTGGACAAACACGGACCTATGAACATACGAGGTGGGGCCAGGTGCCTAGGAGGAGTAAGCATCTCCTGTTGACTGGTCACATCCGCCAATGGTCTTATATCTTGATCAAGCAAACGGAGTACTCCGCACTAAAATCAATGTGTTAAGAACGATTATGTATACCCCAGTGAACTCGAGATAAAAGACACTACAGAGTCTTCTACGTCTGCTTCGTACTTGGATATTTTACTGAAATAGACCTTAACGGTAAACTGACAACTCAACTTTATGATAAACGGGATGACTTCAGTTTCACCATTGTCAACTTCCCATATTTATGTAGCAATTTTCCTTCCTCACCTGCTATGGAGTTTATGTCTCTCAACTGATTCGGTACGCTAGAACGTGTTCAGTGCATGACCAGTTTTTAGATCGAAGTAGGCTACTGACGAAATAAAGTGATGTTACAACTTTTTCAACAGTCTGGGTTAAAGTCAGCTTTTTGTAAATTCTACGGTCGGTACAGTGATCTGGTTTGCCAATACAGCCTGTCATTGGATCGAATGCTGTCTGACATGTTTCATACCAGTTGTTAGATCGTTCTTTACACACTGATCTTGACTGCGGATTACTCCGTTTACCTGATCGAGACATAGGACTCACGGCGGGTGTGACCGGTCAACAGGGGATGCCTACTCCTCCTATGCACCTGATCCCACCTCTGGTGTATCCAGGAGTCCATGTTTGCCCAACTCCTTATTTTGCATTTTTTCTAGGAATTATGAGATTGGTTACTGTTCGTTGCCTTTACCTTTATATCTCAGTTTTGAAGCTTGATCAATCAATTCTTCAGAGCAATAAATGGCTGAAGGCATAAATTTCTTTCTATAAGTTTAAAGTTCTTTCTATAATGAAAATAACATACAGTCCACAATGACCACCTACATGAAAATTCTGATAACAGTTTTGATGTTTACATTAAATATGATTTAAAATAATTAACATTCGTACAATTTTGCCAAGATACTATTTATCGGAGTTTTGTCTGACAAAACAAAATATTGTCACGCAAAGGTCATCTTATAAACCCAGTACTTTAATAAGCATATAGCGTGATTTTGTGTATTCTCCAGAAACTTGTCATTTGTCAACTGTGCGCACTTGCTCTGTAGGTTGTCAACGGTAATTTTTTGTAAAGGTATTTTTGTGTAATTTTCTGAGTTTATCTTTGGGTAAAATGTCATTGTTGATTTAGTATTGTTTGTTCTTCGTTGTTCAAAAATTGCATGTGATTAGAAATGAAACGATGAGAAATAAAATAATTGATTGCCTTTGTTGTCATAGTTATCGATGCTGTTGTGTGCGTTTAAGTTTTATGCTAATCTTCAACTAACCACTATCTTAGAATTTTCATAGTTTATCAAACCAATTGTGGATCGATTAAGCGTCCAGTTAACTGTAATAAATCTATCAAAATGTTCTGTACATTCTGAAGATAAAACATGCAGATTATTAATATCCGAATTAATGAGACATAGCTAGTGCTGTATTTTGTTTTTTGAAAATTGTTTACAATTAATTACATTCCCGATTTGGTATATATATTCAAGATAACGCAAAAGAATACTAAAGACGTTTCAATTATTAAAAGACGAAAGCATTGCATTTCAAAATTACCTGTGCACATTAAAGACACTTGTCTGTTTTTTTTAAGAGATTAAAGAAATTTTCAATGTTACTTCAGGAACAGTGCATTGCAATTTTGAGAAGTGTTTTTACTCTGCAACTGGACATCATGTCCGACCAAAGTGAACAAAAGACCAAAGTTTTTCCAATATTACCCGTAGGAAATGCCACGATTATCCAAATGTTGATTTTCTTGCAAAAACTAGAAGAGTGGAAACTAGACCTAGAATTCCAGGAAATCATGAAAGTTACACAGGTACCAAAGTATAAATTGCCAAAAGAATCAGTAGGCATTATACAAAGTTGGTGCATACAGGATTTTTTAGGCTTGAAACTATTCTGTTCGAGGGGTATAACTAGACTTTGCGTAACAATAGAGGCGTGTCCCTTTCCAAAAGTGCGCAAAATGGGTAAAGCATTGCCACGAACGAATATAATTGAAAAAAAAAACTGGTGCAATTGGTGTTGCCTGTGAAATAAGGGCATAAGCGTATGGGAATGAGAACTTTGTCACCACTCTTTACTTCACTGGTTAAAAACTGCTTGACGCAGAAGACTTCTACAAAGGGGGAAAACCCCAAACCGCCAAATTAGCAGGACATTGCCTTCTAACTCACAAAATAGTCCTTGCATTTGGTCTTTTAGTCTATGATAATTTTGAATACTAGCAAAGGTACCATTTCACACTCGGAGTAAAGCAAAGAGCACACTAGAACAACCGTTTTGTTGTTCACGTATTTTGTTTTATCTATCGCGTTTTAGTTCGATATCAATGACAATGAGAAACTGTAAAAGATATCACATTGCAATATAGTCGTTACCAACCGCATCTATGAAATGGTCTATTCGTTTGTTTGAAATTAATTTCTGAGGCAAATATTGACCCATCACAATTTTTTGCATCGTCAATAAATAATTCCACAGTACTCATTGTAATCTTTCGTTGATGTTCTCTTAATCATGAGCCCGCTGGGAATAAACCGACAAAAAGTGACGCGTAAAATTCAGACACCGCGTCGGAAAATCTCTGACATCGTTATCCGGAATCGACTTCGTGTCTCTGTTTTATTTGCGAATGATGCACTGAAGGTTTTACAAGATTATACATCATTTGAGATGTGTACTTTCCTGCACAGCACTAAAGTACAGCTATATTTTGTACATTGCGTGAAACTGCAGAAAAGTTGATTTATAAAATGAATGACTGTCTGGCTAGGGATTTGATTCCATATATCTTTAGAACTTCTCTGCAGACAGAGTGAATGTAAATACTAGATAGAACTAAGAAGGACTTGTTTCAATATGATGATACATGTACAAAGATAAAAATTGTAATTTTGAAATAAGCAATATGTCCACGAAAATAGCACTATATTTATAATGGTAATTATAATTCTAATATCATGGATATGAATAAGAATAGAATAAAATGCAGAATATAAACATACGAAAGAAAAGCCTTAAACATGACAATGACAATCAATAATAGACAAATATACTTTGTCGATGGTAATAGAACTGATATTGACATCAATGACAATGATGATAATATAAAAACATGATAATAATGATAGTAATATTGATAACAATATAATAGATGATGATGAAGATGATGATGATGATACGATGATGATGGCGACGACAATGACGACGACGATGATGATGTGACGACGACGTAGAAGTAATGATGATGATGATGATGATGATGAAAATAGAAATTGATCGCATAGAGACACAATATTGTAAAAACTCATTTTCTGGTTTCAGATCACGTTTCTTCCTAAAAATATATATACAAAAATATATGTACATAAAATATATACATAAAAATATATGTACTCGTAATATATTCGTGTGATTTCACATAGATATCCTCTAAATGATGAATCTTGATATTCGTACTTTCCTTTTTACGCCACCTGAACATGAATAATACCGTATCAAAAATAATTACATATTAGTGTGTCTGTGAAGATTTCTTTCGTAATAGGATAATCTGTTTGCTGTTTTCATAAGTATACTTTATCCATAAAAATCATGGCAAGCGTATACGCTGGTAAATGTATGCCAAAACATCTCCGTCATCTTCTTCAAAAACCCACTATACATTTACAGAAACCTACCTCTACGGAACCCCTAAGAATATTTTGGTTTTTTCTGCCCCGGATCCCCTGCATCAAGAAAAAAGGTTCTTTAACATATTAACAAGCTAAGTTATCGTCCACGTTCGAAATCGTGCCTCTGAAAACTGGCTAGAGTCTTATACTGTATCTGCTGATCTATCTAGTTCGCATATCATTTACATATATATTTAATACACGTTGTTCGTGGTCATAATGCAAATGGTCATAGATAAATCGTAGTAATTATTGCATTGCCAGTCGATAATGACATTTAATATGCTCGTTACGTAGACGTAGTCAGCCTACGCACCTTCCAAGCCTCTTAGAGGGTCTGTGTGGGAAGAGGTGACACATACCATAATTTCTACATTTCTAACTTTGAAGATACATTTGGACTGATTTTACATCTTCACAGAATTAAAAAAAATGAAATATCACATTTTCACCAGCATATAATTAGAGGATGTAGATAAAATACAAAAAATATGCACGCAATATATAAATGTCGTCGTTTAAAAAAAATCAAAAATATACGATAACGGGTTGTATTCATTTCCCGCCATTTTAACAAACATGACCGATACATATAAGTAGGGCGATTTACGGAGACAAAACATGTGCAGCACGGACATTTAAACGTTGATTTGCCCATTTTAAATGTGTAAATCACTTAATTGTATCCATTTGTACACGATTCCGTCGTTAACGCGTGTACGACAAATATTTGCTAAATGAGTCCAAGTGTACCTTTAACGTTTCAAATATAAGTTATACTTTTCATATTTGTCTAAATAATGTGTTTATATATTGCAAATGTTGCGATACGCCAGAAAACGAGCTTCACATAAATATTTTATATACAGAAGAACTCTTATAACTATTGGTAACCAGTTTTGTCATAATTGATACAAAACACCGAGATTATGAAATCGATTCACAAAAAATGAAGAGCTATTTTTTAGATAGCAGTTGTTGAATCCTCTTTACTAATGTAACGATAATTCATTCTCAGCTATTTGATTTGTGATTGGACTACTCACGGCGGATGTGACCAGTTACCGGGTTATTCTTACCCATTCATGACAAATTATTCCTGCTCTTGATTTTCAGAGGTCGTTGATCGTCCAACCAGATTGAGATATTACCTGACGGACAAATGGTATCCTGACATATGTCAATAATTTTCTGTATGATTAGTGACTCAAGAAATAAAAAAACATACATTTTCTGGAGTCTTAAGCTTTATATAGACCCTTTCAACGGTGGGGGTTTCCTTTATATCATAATGATTGACTCATTATTACTCCCATAAAATGTTATGGCTCAATTGCTGTTACCCATATGGTCACGTGATCATACGAGATCGCCAGATTCCACGAGAGTTTCCAATAAGATTGAATCCGATTTTACAATGACAGTAATGAGAGAATCTCATCTCACCTAACCTTGGCTCTCAACGATGAAAATAACACCATGAATTATTTAAAACTGTAACGGCATTATAAAATACCCATTTTGTATTTACTTTTTCATTTCTTTATCGTCGATCTTCCATTCTATTCCGTATTATCTTTTTCATAATGAATTATCCTCTCTGATTACGCTTCTGACAATGAGTTCTATTACCAATTAATATTATAATATCAATTTTAAATCAGACACCAATATCAGTGAAGTTTTTTTTTTTTTTTTACATCATTGTTTTTTTTTTCTTTGATAGACTACAAATAATACCAGACATATGAATAAATTGATAGATGATGTTCTAAATTTATTACATTATTGTTGTCTAGAGACTTTGTTCATCCCATCCCTCATGCTTTATTTAAGATTAACTCCAAATGGTTTTCAATTATCATCAAGATTTTTTTTACTCCAATGTAATGATCACATTTATTATTTCCATCTTTCTTTGATCATACACTTATTATGCCAGAAATGTGACTCCTTATTACATGTATACACAGAAATAATTCTCAATGTGTTAAGTATGCAATGTTGTTGATTGACAAACTTCTGAGAAATCTATTTACAGAAATTCTTAATTATTTTCAAGTTTTTGTATTCGGCTATACAAAAATAATGACATTTTCACTTTCATCTATGTTTTCTCCCTTTAGAAGTTCACAAATGACGTCAACGATATGACGTACTGGTATTTACAGTGATTTTGTTTTACATTTTGTGTTGCCCTAAATACCTTTTTGCGCATTGTTGCTTGATTTTTGTGAGCTACCTGTGAAAATTTTTTCATGAACATCTGATGAATGCTTCCACAGATTAATGTAATTATTTGATTTTTTTGTTGTTGCTTCGGACGTTAATAGTAATGAGATCATTTCTAGCTAAACATCTTTTCCTGGGGTCACTCTCAGCATGACACTCTTAAAAAGCAAATAGTTTCTTAAAGAACGTATACAGTAAAACTCCATAACAGTTATGATGTTACTACTTTTATATTTGTATTATGAAAAAAAAGTCAAGTCGATGATCAGCAGCAATGTTGATTCGCTACTGTGACCAATTAACGTTCCTAACACGAGCTGCCTGCTAAGTAAGGTGGGGACAGTCGGTTTCCAATAAAAAGGAACCCTAATATGACAACACAAGCTTACAGCCAGGAACCGTTTAGATATATAGTTATATGAGGCCATGGTTAAAATTTACCAGTTACGGAATTTTGAGGAATGTTTTGAAAATATATTACAGTCAGTGAATGTAAAAAGTGAAATATGTTAGCATTCTAAAACCATGAAAAGTGAAATTAATGAATGAGGAAACATCTAGGCTACAAGTAAAAAGATAACTAACGGCAATAAATCCCGTAACTTATATAAAGAATACAAGGTAAAGAATTAGGCAAACATGAACCCCTTGATATACTAGAACTGGGATCAGGTGTTTTGGAGGAGTATGCATCCGACCGCTTACATCCGTCGTGAGCCCTGTAGCTTGAAAAGGTAACCGATTTCAGTTATTTTTCAGTTTAGGAGAGAACTCGTCATTTCACTAAAGGGAGACCTGTGGTATTTACCTGCTGGTGACAGTGATATCAGCATTCTTCCTACATCATAAAAATTGGGTTGCCTTGTACTAACTAGAGAATGCTGATCCTGGTGTCAAAACAACAGGGATGCAACATACTTTTAGTGGTTTTCCAATAATGTAGAACATTTGGAAAATCACTCATTGACATTAAAATAAAATCTTCGGAGTCGATATCGCACTACAGTACATCCTGAAATGCGAATCTTTTCCATCTACATAGATGTCAAAATCAATAAATATCAACATGCCAGGATGATGACATGTTTATTGTGTACATTTGGTTGATTGCTTAATTGAACAAATTTCTGTTGTCGCATGCCCTTTTACATTTTAAAACAATGTCGTATTGAGAATTCTGCGCGCTGCTCACTGTCAGATATATGAGAACAATTGATAAAGGTTATAATCGCTGAAGGATAATGCGATCATTCCAACAGCTTCCATTGATTTTCGTAAAAGTTCGATCCAGGGTAACTTTAGAAATGAAAACAAATATTCTTGACTGCAGTTGTTATCTAACTAGAATCGATATTGCATATATCGACCGTCGAACATTTTTATCTCGTAGAACATAATAATCGTATTTATGTGGAAAAAATCTTTTAGAATTTAAGTTGTATTTGTTACGTTGATTAAATCGCTTATTTTCAAGTCCCTATCAAGAATTTTTCGATTATATAAAGATATTACCAAAAACTCCGGAATGATATGTTTAAAAGGCAACAACAACTATGAAACGGGACATATGAGTTTAAAGGCCTATCCAAACAATTTTGCAAAATGCTTTTCATCATAACGAATTGGTTGATTCGTTCAATTTATCTCTCAAGAATCTTTCACTTACTAGGATATGTCACCAAATGCCGACGAAGCGCTTTAGATTTGATCTATGTTCAGCACCTATGGTTATTGGTCTATGAGTGTTCTTTTACATGCCCACACATACAGTGACACAAGTTTCTACATACCGATACCTACTGTGACACGGGTCCTCGGTTTTTACATGCCCATACCTAATGTGACACGGGTCCTCGGGTTTTACTTGCCGACACCTACTGTGACACAGGACCACGGTTTTTACATGATCAAACCTACTGTGACACGGATCCTCGATTTTTACACGCCGACACCTACTGTGACACGGGTCCCTGGTTTTTACATGCCGACACCTGCCCACACCTACTGGTCCTTGGTTTTTACATGCCGACACCTGCCCAGACCTACTGTGACACGGGTCCTTGATTTTCACTTGCCGACATCTACTGTGACACGGGTCCTTGGTTTTTACATGCCCACACCTGCCCACATCTACTGTGACACGGGACCTCGGTTTTTACATGTCGGCACCTACTGTGACACAGGACCTCGGTTTTTACATGCCGACACCTACTGTGACACGGGTCCTTGGTTTTTACATGCCGACACCTGCCGACACCTGCCCACACCTACTGTGACACGTATCCTTGGTTTTTACATGCACATACCTGCCTACGCCTACTGTGACATGGGACCTTGGTTTTTTCAAGCCCACACCTACTGTGACACGAGTCATCGGATTTCACATGCCCACACCTATTGTGACACGGGACCTCGGTTTTTACATACCCACACCTTCTGTGACACGGGTCCTTGGTTTTTACATGCCGACACCTACTGTGACACAGGTCCTCGGTTTTAACATGCCCATACCTAATGTGACACGGGTCCTCGGGTTTTACATGCCGAAACCTACTGTGAGACGGGACCTCGGTTTTAACATACCCACACCTACTGTGACACGGATCCTCGATTTTTACATGCCGACACCTGCCCACACATACTGTGACACGGGTTCTTGGTTTTTACATGCCGACACCTGCCCACACCTACTGTGACACGGGTCCTTGGTTTTCACTTACCGACATCTACTGTGACACGGGACCTTGGTTTTTACATGCCCACACCTACTGTGACACGGGTCCTTGGTTTTCACATGCCGACACCTACTGTGACACAGAACCTCGGTTTATACATGACCACACCTACTGTGACACAGAACCTCGGTTTATACATGCCCACACCTACTGTGACACGGGTCCTTGTGTTTTACATGCCCACACCTACTGTGACACGGGTCCTTGGTTTTAACATGCTCACACCTACTGTGACACGGGTCCTTGGTTTTTACATGCCCATACCTACTGTTACACGGGTCGTCGGGTTTCACATGCCGACATCTACTGTGACACAGAACCTCGGTTTATACATGTCCACACCTACTTTGACACGGGTCCTTGGTTTTTACATGCCCACACCTACTGTGACACGGGTCCTTGGTTTTTTACATGCCGACACCTACTGTGACACGGATCCTCGGTTTTCAAATGCCCACACCTACTGTGACACGGGACCTTGGTTTTTTCAAGCCCACACCTACTGTGACACGAGTCATCGGATTTCACATGCCCACACCTACTGTGACACGGGACCTCGGTGTTTACATAACCACACCTACTGTGACACGGGACCTCGGTTTTTACATGCCCACACCTACTGTGACACGGGACCATGGTTTTTTCAAGCCCACACCTACTGTGACACGAGTCATCGGATTTCACATGCCCACACCTACTGTGACACGGGACCTCGGTTTTTACATAACCACACCTACTATGACACGGGACCTCGGTTTTTACATGCCCACACCTACTGTGACACGGGACCTCGGTTTTTACATGCTCACACCTACTGTGACATGGATCATCGGTTTTTACATGCCCCCACCTACTTTGACACGGATCCTCGGTGTTTCACATGCCCACACCTACTGTGACACGGGACCTCGGTTTTTACATAACCACACCTACTGTGACACGGGACCTCGGTTTTTACATAACCACACCTACTGTGACACGGATCATCGGTTTTTACATGTCCCCACCCACTATGACACGGATCCTCGGTTTTTCACATGCCCACACCTACTGTGACACGGGTCCTCGGATTTCACATGCCCACACCTACTGTGACACGGGTCCTCGGTTTTTACATGACCACACCTACTGTGACACGGGACCTCGGTTTAGACATGACCACACCTACTGTGACACGGGTCATCGGTTTTTACATGACCACACCTACTGTGATACGAAACCTCTGACCGTCTAATCTGAAGGAGAGGGAACGAGCAATGTCCGCAACGCTGTTTAGAACACACGACATAACGATGTGTGGTATGACTTTGAGATCTTGCGATGATGATAATAATCAAATGATGAAAATAATTCCTCTAAACATCTCAAAATTTTTTTTACAGTAGTTTTCATCTCAGCAATAACAAGCTTCACAAACGCTCTATATAGCACCTTCCATATTAAACAGTTTCTTATGGAATAACGAATAACGCAGTTTTGCCAAACAAAATCTTATCCCGAAAAGGGAAGGTTGATGAAGAGATTTGATCTATAAACCATATTCCTTTAAGAGGATTTGTATTGTAAACCTGCTCTCACGGATATCTCTTATTTACCATGTCAATGCTGTTGAACATGACTGATTTAGACTAAGACAAAAGCACACATTGAGTGGAGACAGCCTACGCCGTAACTTCACATCGTTCACAGGCTGAAGTTCAGAGGCTGCGTAATAAGGTTTTCTTGTCTTGTGGCAGCAATTATGGTGCGGAAACCATTTTCAAGGAACGGAGTCGTGTGACCTTGGCCAATGACCTTCCGATCCCAAAATCAAACGGGATCCTCCTTGAGCCATGGGCAACCCATGTATGAAGTATCAACATTGTAGACCCACAGGTACTTGAGTTATGGTGCGGAAATGAATGGATAGACAGACATACGGACGGACGTACAGATAGACAGAGAGACATGGTGAATCCATTATATCAATTACATCTTTGTTGATAGGGGGTATAATGATGTAATCATCTGAAGGAGTCTCATTTCTCTAGTCAGACTTGTGAACTCTACTTTCCCAAACCAAGCCCTTCTCGGAAACTTGAACATGTAGACGAATGATATTTCCTAATAGATACATGTGTAGTCTACTTATTTTTTAAAAATCACGTGTAGACGTAAACAAACACCTCTTGGATTGCCTTCCCCACCAATCCTTATTTTAGCACATTGGAATTTAGATGTGACTGGTAAATTAATAAACACCTCAATAATGATTTCAAAATGTAGTTTTAGCTCCGTGATAGTGTGACCGTCAGAGGATTGGAGGATCAAAATTTCCACGCTTATCTAAGACTATGATGATGAATCTTCTTAATTCGGATGAAATTTAGATCTGATATAAAATATTCTTATTATGCTAAATATATCTTACTAATCATGTTATTAGAATTAATCTAAATTTCCCATACCTTTAAAACATTGACGTGATCACGATGTAACAGATATATTATCAAAATTATATAGAACACAACATGAACATCAAAGCAACAAAATACCAGCAACTTTGGTTCAGAAGGATTCAGTATTTATTCAAAATTGTGTTGTGTAACAAACAACGAAAACTTTAAATTGAAATTATTTGAATTGAATTTGACTATTTTTGTCGAAAGTTTGTGGCACCAGGGTTTGATGTGTGGCAAGGGCGTTATGTAGTCAACCCGCACATCAAATTACGTCAATCTGAATCTTATCCAGGACTTGATTGTGAAATTGATGCCTTTAAGTGGCTTATTCTTTTTATTTACTTCATCAGAGAATTATCTTTCTGAAATAATTTGCCTGCAGAGAATTGCTTGATTACTTCTTCTGCAACCAAAGACACATCAACATTCATCCATGAAAACTACACACATCGCTTTATCGTTGATCGCTTTATCATATCACTCTTATTGCTATGTTTCAGGATATTTATCAACTAAAGATCCTGTTTAAAACAAAAACAGTCTGTTGAGAGATCAGAGGTATACCGTAAAAATCAATTGATTGCCAAACGATTTCAATAGTACAATTTCCGTTCTACAGTAATATAATACATTTGAAACGATGTTTATTATGACTCGGGATCCATCGGATTTTTCTACCGGGAATATATAAATATATTTTTCGTGAAACATTTTTGATCAAGTAGATCATCAATGTAAAAAACGAATCTTAAAAATAATACGAACGGGTCACAGGAACAGGAACCGGAAGGGGTCAATGTCCCCTGTTGATATGGCCAACCCATCGCAAACCTATTTGGTAACATTTCAAGTTCAGTAAAATATATAAAATTGGGTGACTTGTTCGCTTTATAAGTTTACTTCAAAATTCAAATATTTGTCAGTTTACTAATTTGTGTGACCTAATCGTATTTGTGTTCATAGAGGTTTCTGTTAAGACAAAATATGTCGCCCTTGACCATTATTTATGACATATAATATGACTGAACAGTGGCGGATACAAGGGGGGGG
>JACSZP010031055.1:0-17359 GCA_016161895.1 Pinna nobilis
TCTATCATGTTTAGCATGAATTTAGTTAACTTGTTCATTCGAGCTCAAGACTTAGCGCAGTTCAGACGCATATTGCCGCCCCCCCCCCCGCCCTATGGTTCCTAATTATTTTCTATCTTTCATCATAAGCTTTTTATCGTAGCAGATGCCGTGATAACATTGATGGTGACGATATCTCTTTTCATATCGCGATTTTACTTTTTTGTGACTTTGTTTAGATGAATAAATGACCAAGTCTGAGCAAATGCGCATGTCTTGGAGCATTTACCCATAATGATGTCTTTGTTTTTGTTTTTGAATAAGGTCGTAAATAATTTATATTCGTTTGAGACTCGTTGAATAAGAACATAATATTATGCCATATCTTCTGGGACATGTGACCGATGGTCTTGAGGTCCCTTCTCAACAACCCACTACTTTTACTTCTGATTCCAAACACTTCATAAATTAACCACTGCTATATATTTCAATAGATCAAACTTGTTATAAATCTGATATGAATCTAGGATCTCAGCAAGAGGCAAAATCTGTCAGCAATTGGCAGCGGTGAATGTCTGTCAATAAATGGCAACTTGCAGGTAATGAGATGGCCATGCTATGTGATGGAAACATAAAGCCATAACAGATTACAGGCACTAGGCAGTAATCATTTAAAACAAGATCTATTCTTTTTGTGTTGCCTACCTTATCAAGGAATTTTGTCTATGATATCTGAGGTATTTTACATAGTTTCCTATGTAATAAGAAAACACTAATCAGTGTGACATTCATATACAAGAAATGCCTTTTTTAAAAATTGTCAAATAGGACTGGATATAATAATTGCTAAACCATCGTAAAGCAAAAAAAAAAAATTACAAAGATCTTATTCTCAACAAAATCAGGGTAGATCTATATTGCAGGTATTCTTTTCGATTATTTTTAACATCCTTCTTTCACTCATATGGACACATCACTTTTTATGTGTAAAGAGCTTCAAATTTTGGTCTATATTTAACACTCAGGGCCATCTGAGTGGTGAAGGATCTTTAACCCTTTCACCCCTAAGTATCATAATGGTATGCTCTATTCTATTGATTTAGACCTGTTCATTATGGTCTGTAGGGTTAAGGTGTAGATATCTACTGTAACAAAGGACCTCTGTCCTTATTGTTTCCTCTAGAGGACTGGGGAAATCACTCAGGTCTCAGGTGAGAATGAAGCCCTGCTTGTCAAAGATAATTCTCACCTTCTCATTTCATATTTTACTTGATATTTTATGGTTACCCCAGCATATTCAAAACAGTTTAAATCAGTTTGTGATACTTCTTACTCAGCAAGAATCGGTTGGGGACGAGTTCACCTCAAGTTTTAAACTATTACACAACTATGATCTATTTCCTATTAGTCTTGACAAATACCATCCATGGTGAAGGGTTTTTTTTTCTGGAGACAAATTTGAAAACATCATACATATAAAACCCCATAGACAGGCTGGTACACATATGAATTAATCTGAATAGATGGACTACAAACACACACTAACTGAAAACATATCACACACTACATGAGGATGTTAAAAACTTACAATTGTTCTGTTGTTGACTAGGGAAAACTAATATACATTGTACACCATACATATTAGTCAGTCCCTCTGTTAAGGCCAAATGATCATTACATTGGAGTTACTTTCCTTTCCAAGAAGCATTTGTTATCTCCCTTATTTTACCAACAGGAAACATCACTTTTTGTGCTAAAACACACATAGGTTAGCAGTTGACTATGACAAGATAATAAAGTGAGATCTTCACTCAGAAATTCAGTAAGTATCTAAGTAGGAAGAAAATCTGCAAAAGTATCGGTAGGCAGAACTGGGGAATTGGATAAGGTTCATTATTTCAGTAAAACTTGTTTATTTGTGGAAAAAAAGTCATTGAAAATAAGAGTAGGTTGGTAATTTTAGTGCCTCCTGGCTATTAATAAAAACCCTGTTAACTATCATATTTTACCAACATTTGTGTCATTTTGTCACCAACAGTGGTGTCAATCCTGACAGATTACTATAGAACAGAGGAGATGACGACTTTTTTAGGAAGGGGAATGGGATTAGGCAATGACAAAAATGCTAGGCACAATGTGAACAAGCGTGAGAATGTGACTGGCGAAGAGGTGTGCCGGGATACAGAGAAACAATGTGCAGATGAACGTAAGAGTATGAGACCTCAGAAAGAATCAAGTTTGCCATGTGCTATCATAAGTAGCATTTGATACACTGCTGCTAACAGAACGTGACCCAGGAGATACGCCATGAACCTGTGGTAAGCAGAATTGACGAGATTCAGTTGGATCTTCAATCTTAGAGGCAGTAAATTCAGCGCAATGCACAAAATATAAACATACATGGATATACAAATAGTACCTCACATACAAACTTCCTGAGACTAGAGATAACATGAATTATTTAGCATATATACATTGTTATATCCATAATATATATACGTATATACAAGAATCTGTAGAAGAAGAACTCATTCCATGAAAAAAGTGCAAAAACTCTGGATGTAGAAAAAAAGGCATCAAAATTAAAATGTGTACATTTTGCAGTTTGTTAATAAGACAACAGCAAGTGTCATTTATCTAATTAACACTAATTAACAAGGTGTGATTTGCCAAGTAAGAGTACTCTATTTTTCTATCTCTGAATTGGAACTTCAGCATCGTAAATATATACAAAGCCCACATAGCATAAAAAATCTGACGGGACAATACTTAATTTGACAGAAATTAGAAATAACTTTGTATTTATTAGGTGAAACAAGTTTTTAGGATCCAATTTGAATCTAGTTTTTCCCCTGACACTAACCATTTAGCAATTGGACAATTTTAATACCTTAGTTTTGTCACTGAGTGGATTTATAGTCAGTATAGTATTGTATTGTACTGTTGTTTAATGTCCCACTAAAGAATGTTTCACTCATATGGAGAACTTGCCGTGTGCCGGTAAAGGAAGACAAATTATGCCTGTGCTCGGCACTGCTGGCCGTAGAGCAGGGAAGGTTCTTTAAAATGCCAACACCTACCGTGACGTGGGACCTCGGTTTTTACTGTCTCATCGGAAACACAGGGATGGCCAACCATGGAGTGGTGCTATCCAGCTCAAACCCCGATCTTTCAATTTGCAGTCGAACATGCTAACCACTCGGCCATGGAGGCCCTTATAGACAGTTAACATCCCACTAAAAAATCTTTCATTTGTTATATTACTGAATGCCTGTTAAGGACTATAAATTTTGACCTATGCTTGGCACTAATGGGCAATGAGCAGTAAGCATTCCTCAAAATGCCCATATATACTACCACACTGGACCTTGGTTTTTACTGTCTCATTTGAAGGACAGGAAAAACTGTATATCTCCCCTTGGGGTTTATAACAACCGAAATTTCTTTACATTTTTCTGAGCAATTTTACTGTAGCCATCTAATTATTTCATACAAATATGCTCAATATCAATTTTGATTGTTATTTCATGGAACTAATGGATACCCCCATTTTTCATTTCTGTCACAGTATCTTATACTATTTTCTTAAATATCATTAAAGCTAAACCATTTCCACTGTGAAATCCAAGCAATGGTTTAAAAATTTGATTATCAATATAGACACTAGGAAAATCCATTTAAATCAAATTGAAATTTTGGAGATTTTTTTTCTAATCATCTACAATTCTAGAGAAATAATTGCATACAAAAAAGTTCGATCATGACAAAACCATACCTGCAAGCCATAACAATAGATAAATTTCAGATGACAATACAGTATAGACTGATTATAAGAAGACAGAAATAACCAAGTACTCTTATGCTCTGCAAGAACTATAAATAGGTGAGACAAATTCCCCAAAGAGAGTACACAATATCAAGTCAGATAAATCTATATCTACATCATCCTCATATAGCATCAAACTCTCAATTACAATTACTGTTTACAAAACAAATTTGTAATGAACTTTGACCCTGCCAAACCTTCCTAGGTGATGATATACGGTTGTCAGCATGCAATTGAATCGTTCCATGCAAATGACAGAAATCAATCTCTAATCCTCACCCTTAAAAAATATTCTCCCCAAATGAGGATAGATGCATGAAAAGTAAATCTGACTTGACATTGTTTTATGTAGTATTGTTTTTTCATGGAATGGCTATATACAGAATTAGCCTTACTTCAAATTTTCCTTTTACATCAATGTACTAGAAGATGAAGAAAAAAAAGTAAATATATGAGTCAGGTAATTATGACAATTATTTGTGATGCACTGGAACTTACACAACAAGCAAACTGCCGATATAGCGTAGGCCTAGCACTAAATACAAGCTGAGGTATGATTGGTCGATTTTAAAGATCACAGCAAACTTGCTGATTGAGAAGGAAAGGAGGTACAGAAAAATACAATTGTCCCCCTGTGACCAGTCTATTACTTGATAAACTAGCAGTCTACTAAATAAAACTGAAATGATAAAAACCTGACTCAATTGTCTGCACTATGAACACACAGAGTCCTAACAAAAGGAATATATTTGTTTTATAAATGTAAAATTCTAAACTGAAAAGATGTTCTAAAAGTCTGGAGGATATCAATATGATATAAGAAAAATTTATATATACTATATTTATAGTTCTAGTTNNTCAAAAATAGAAACGGCTCTAGAATTTCCGTTTCTCTCACATGATGCATATGCTTTGTTCAGTGAATGAGAAATGGAAATTGTTCTTTATGTTCAGTACTCTCAGAAGATGCTTAAGATCTATCAGACATCTTACAATCAGATGGCAATATAACTTTCTATCATTTTCTACACAGTTTTCTGAGCTACATGTAAACCCCTTTTCCTTCTCAAACATAAATTCATGAAAGGAGTTCTGGTTATACACACTAAATCACTCTCTGGGCTACCTAGCAAAATTAGTCTTAGTTTCCGATTAAAAAATCTTTGATAAGGTGGAATAAAAATACTTCACACCGACTGAAAATCCATGAACTGTGTTTGGATGACAGTGCAGTAAGACCCTAGTAGAAAGAAAAGTTTTCTTCCATGAAACATACCTCAAAGATGGCAGAAGACAAATCTCCAAGGGAAGACCGTTCATTTAAATTATCGGGACTTTCTGAAAAAGAAGACGTTGACGGCTGTCTAGGATTGTTGCCTAAGGCACCAACTTTTGATGGAGAATCTCGTCGAGCACTTCCTGTTGACAAAGAAATCAACGAATCTTTAAACACACAGAAACAAAGGAAAACATAAGGTAATCAAAGATGTCAAAGTGAACCTAGCTCAGTAATTCATAAAATTGATATGTCTTTTTAACAAGTCTACTCAAGCAGAAAATATGAGTCATAGGCTGGATCAAAAAATATATTCCCTCTTCTCAAATATAGATGAATCATATACAGTCTAATCCAAATATATTGAAACCAAAAGGGGGAATAAGGGTTCTCAAAATAATAAATAAATTTTAAAAGGACAATTTCGCTGAGAAATTTAAACCATTACAAATTAAGTGGGATTTCAATATATCAGGGTTCAACGAAAAGAGGTTTTACTGTAAATAAGTTTGGTCATCCTTATTATCATATTTAAGAAATCAAACTTCTTTTTGTCGGGAATGGGGCACCAGCATATGTTCCCTTTCAATTCAAAGGGTGAGCTAACAGCTAAACAAACAATAAATAAGACCTTCTCTCAGTCTTCAAGTATTAACCAATTCAGCATTTGATATAAAACTTATATTTAAAGCTTGAAATGGACATTAAGAAGAGTTCACAAAGTATTTAAAGATCACCAATAATAATGTTACCATTGTGTTGTGATGATGTGGGCCTTGCTCCACGCATCTGAGCCTCCTGTACGACCTTCATACTGGGCTGGAACATACTACGGACCTTCTGTATGGGATCTGTGCTGGGACTAGCAGGGGCACCGTTCCCACTGGGAGGAGGCTAGATTCAAAGAGAGGTTAATGAAATAAGCATACATAAAACTCAGTTTTTTAACAGTAAAATTTAAGCATAAATTCAACCAATTCCAATATCCTTGTACAGGCAGATTTATACTTATAGAAGTGATATAAACTTACATATTTTTTAAATATTTAACTATGCAACATAAGACAAAACAAAAAGAAGAATATTTGTAGGTAAAGATTTCTTAGCAAGAGCTATCATGGCTCCAAAATAGCATGCTGACCTTAAGACTATGGGGTTGTGGATGAGAGCCTGCTCAAAAGATATAGCTGGCTTTTTCTCAATCTAAATAAAATTTTATCTTCAACATGCCTTACACAAAGATCTGATGAAGCTCCACTGACAGATCAAATCCAATTAACGCATCCGCAACTTCTTGTGTCTATCATATACCCGTGTAAAAGAATGCACTTTCAATTTCTAAAGGTAGAAATTTGATTGGTCATTGACAGAGGTCATGGGGTTTCATTAGACCTATGTGTAAAGCACCGTGAAGATCAAATTCTGATTAGATTTGATTTTCGTGTACTTCAATGAGACAGTGAAAAAAGTGATGAGCCATATCACAATAGGTATCAGCACATTACAAAACCTTCACTCCTCAAAGGCTATAAATGCAAGCAACTGCAAAGTTTGAAGCTATTCATTGGCATTTGATGACATCTCTATGAGAGCAGAAGATTCTTTGTTAAATAACAATACAATTACAGTACTACATTACTTGACCAGATTATAAAAATCAAATATAGTAATACATACCCTTGGTAGGTCAATTAGAGCCTGTATCCCTTGATCAGGACCCATGTGGGCTACATGACTGAAGTTGATTGGTCCAGATATCACCCGGGATCGTCTCTCAGACCTACAGCAACAAGAAAGAAATGATAATTGTAACATATCTCTTACTACAATACATTGTCCTCTGTACCAACTGTAATCTAAGTTCCCTTATTACTATAACATTTTAGTAGTTTAATGACCATTCAGAAATCAAAGAAACATTCTAAATTTATTAAAACGCATGACAAACTTTAAATTTAGGCCATTCCCATGCACTAAACATAACAAGCCTTCGTTAAAAATAAATTCATACTTGATTATGAAATTAGCATTCAAATCATAAGAACAGAAGTATGCTGTATATAAAATGCAATCACAATTTCCCATCATAATTACACGAGATGAATTTATCTATTTCATTACAAACTTATCGAGAACTTTGTGTATAATTAAGCAGAAAACGAGTATCTAGTATGAAAAGTAGGAATCTATCTAGAAGACAAAATACTAGGACTATAGACTCATCTACAGAGAATCCAGAAACACAGGGATAAATGTAGTGTATACGTCTGAGTACCATCACCAAGAGTTATTGTCCAACCGTGGTAGGATTGTGCAGCAGGGAAGCATGGCAGTGGAAATCGGAAAAGGTCAAGGCCTGGCACCAAATAACTTGAGAATTTACTCAAGTCTGAGAATCAACTCAACTTCATCTAATACTGAATTCTAATTGGTCAAGAAGATTGAGTTGGATTTACTCAACTTCAGCTTAAACTGATTTCTGATTGGTCGAGAAGCTAGAGTTGAGAAAATACTCAGAGTTAAGTAAATTCTTAAGTTTCATGGTGCCCAGCCCAGAAGTGAACCAAGCATGTACCATCACAGATGCACAAACAACAATGTGCTGATAAATGTTTTCTACATGTAATTCTTCATGCTAGTCTAGCTTTAAGGGAGATCTTATCACATACAGCAAAATAAACAATAAAAAGCATCTTAAAAGTAAAAAAGTAAAAGATTCATGCCGGATATTTTAGTTGCAGGGTAAATTTTGGCAAGGATTGAAGTGAGGAATGAGAGATGTTACATAATAGCAGGATTTAAGCATGCAGGATCTTTGTGGATGTTTCAAATGTATATATATTTAAGCCAGCATGCATTTGTTTCTACCACAACACAGTACACACATGATGATGTGACATAACGAAAGCTTACTGGGCCTGGGTGATTGGTACATGAACAGTCGTAGGATATACTTGATCTGGACCCATATGAGCCACATGGCTGAATGTAAGTGGTGCGGAAATTTCCCTTGATCGTCTTTCTTGTCTGAAGTTAACATACATAACATAAGCACTACTACGATGTCAAAACATCATTAATTACTACATGCTTCTTCTCCAAAACCATAGAATATTCACCAACAGAAAAAGGGTGTATCCTTCTAAATTATATTTTCAATATAATGGTTAAATTTCTCAGTACTTTATTCCAACAGATACAACAGCACATCCACTGCTACCCTAAGAATCTAAAGTCAGTTCATCAATTCTACATATGAGTATGTATAAAATCATCATTTTTTCAACTACGCTGCAACCAATAGAACCTGAAGTTTTTGTTAAACAAATAGTAGTAAAATGAGTTTTGTACACAAGTGCATCAAATGATAATAGCAAACAATCATTATGGCAAACATAGTAAATGCAGAGAAATAAATCATGACCAAAGTTAACCAAGACATGCAAATAGTGTAGTTTATGGTTAGCAATTAAATACACCTATACTGCTACAGTGGGACCTGTCTTAAGAGACCACCCCTCCTACACTGGAATTGTGGTCCCTCATGACAGGTTTTATTTATATGATTATTTATAAATATGCTTCCTAATAAGTGGTCTCTCAAGATAGGCGATTTCTCAAGACTGGTTCAACTAAGATGACATCAATGTAGATTATGTGTCTTTGTATACAGGTACTTTCACAAATTTAAAATTATTAACCGATATAATATGTCTATTTCTTTACATACATATACATGTACACAATTCCATTGCTCATCATTATGATATCAACATTTATCAACCATGGCTATATGCAACATTTGTAAACCCAGAATCATAAAATAAAGAATAATGCACATTGAGACGAGAAAGTCAATGAATTTACAAATAAGTACAATGAGAAAAAGAAACAATCATAAAAAGAAAGAGCATGCCAATCCATGCATTGTCAACTCTTTCCCACTGAAAATCTACTATCATGAATTCAATACATCAGATTCTCACTTCACACTATGGCTACCGTATTTATAGGAAAAGAAATTCATGTGGATTAACAACTATTCCTTAAGGGAAAGACATTTTCAAGCCTGGAATACAAGTATTACTGAAGAGAGAGGGATATGGGGGTTAACCGTCGGTATATGCTGCTTTGCTTGGCAGACGACACAAAAAGAGAGGCGGAAACCAGACACATTTCATTGCACACATGGAGAAAATGTGCTGCCACTATACAACAAATATATTAGAATAAGTCAAAATATAGTTCAACTACACTGCAACCAAACTACATTAATGGATAATGGCCACCTAAAATTTCACCAAGATAACAGAAACTACTGAAATTGTGAAATTCACAGCCAAACAAATGTACTATAACCAGACACGCACTGATTAACACAAGGCTAAACACACCAAAATTTATAATTACTTTTCTCTATTTAAATTTTTTTTTTATAAATCATTTCATGAATAAGATCATCAACTGATGACCATGGATTTTTAAATCCAAAATGTACAGAAAATACAGATGGGATTCAACCTTGTGACTATAAACACAAACAGGTGCCAAAAGTAGAGAGACAGAACCCATCAAATATGTGTGTAACCATAGCAACAAGGCATCTGAAAAATGAGGCTTACCCTCTGGCACTGGAGTGATCATCACGAGTCTTGAAGGAAAACCTCCTCTTATTTCTGTTGACACTTCTTCGTTTGAAAACTTCTGCTACAGCCAAACGGTCCTCCTCTGTTAAGATGAAGGTCATTGGTAAGATGAATGAAGGTCATTGTACAATATAAATTACTTCTAAGGCAAATAACAATTAAAACATAATATTAAATTCTTTGCATTTACATCTTTTTTTGTGGAAGGGGTTGATTTTGTGCTTTCTCATTACTTTACTCCATGACGTAAAAGTCTCCCAGGTATATTGCAGAGTCCTGTTATAAAGGACAGAAGTGATGCATAATCTGCAGATTTTCATCAAATCTGAGTAATGCATCTATGATCTAGAGTTAACAAGGACTAGATGAAAATCAAAGCTGTTCTTATGGGATGAAATACCCTTCCCCCCACACCACCACATGGGAAATTTTCACGACATATTCTGCTTTTCGGAATCTGAAAGTATTGTTGTAAGGTCAAAATTCAGTCATGGTCACAAGGTCAAATGTCGTGGTATCAATATGTAGTACTTGATATGGTGAAGGTATGAAATATGAAAATCCTATACCTTACACTGTAAGAAAAACCTGCTTTAGAACTTCTAAACCAGATGGACAGACAAACATATTCCTATATGCCCATCCCCCAACCACACGTTGTTTGCAGGGGGTGTAAGTAAGCTGCCAAGGACAGCAATAGTCATACTACAAGTGTAACTAACCTGCATGTAAATCCTTAAAGTAGACAATCTGCTGAGCATCAAGATTGGTATAGAGATTCAAAGAGCCATCCCTGTTCAGGGGTTTTGTCTGAAATGTTGAATTATTTCAGAACTTCAGTTAAAATGAACAATTTAATTTATATACTAAAAATCATGCACAAATCTTTACATTATCTTGATCGATAATCAGTTCCAGTATGCAGTTATGGAAATGAATCATGGAACACCTTATTTACTTGTTTATATGGCTATCCATGTACCAAAACTTTCAATTTAATAGGCCCCTACCAAGCTTTACATGAACATGACTGCTTATCGAGGAGTGCAGCATTATTTTCTTTGTATTCATTCACTGGAAGTTCAGCTTGGCCTCTAACATCACATTATCAATGTGACATAATGTTACAAATGCAAACGGAATATTTCATGAATGGCTGGATAATACAACCTGCACTGAGATGTTGTTGATGTGAAGAATCTCTCACTAAAACAAACTTTCACTTAAATGGAGATGTCAACAATGACGCTGAAGTGCATCAAATATTGTTATGCACTCAAGGCCATTGAGCAGTGAAGGTTCATTGACGTGCAGACTCATACTTTGACAGAGTACCTTGATTTTTATCATCTCACCTGAAGGACAGGGAAAGCCAACTGCAGCATGGCACAGATTCTAACCCACAATCTCACAATAAGGAGAACATGCTAACCAGTGAGATAATGGGGACCTATGATAGGTAGTAAATCAATCAAGACATACACACGTAGAAATAATTATGTTACAAACCTTCTTTAGGCACATTGTCTGCACCCATTCTGCTGTGTGAACATCAAATACAAACACTGCATTCTCAGAATAACACGTGAGGTAGGGATCTTTGTATGCTGTTAAAGGAAAAACCACATATGAAAATACCATACAGTCATGATGAATTACCCAGATCAAAGGAATATCACTGAAGATTTTACAGTTCAAACAACAGCTGCTCATAAAGAACATTAGATGCAACAACTATCAAACAAATTTGAATATTGTTTAACAACAGACCCAAGTGGCCTTAACGGTCACCTGAGTAATGAATTTGGTTGAAATAGGCCTCCTGGTTCCTGAGAAGAAGCCTAAAATGTGAAATCCTAAAGTAACCCTATGGGAAATGTTTAACTCAAGGACAGGGCCAAATATGATCCTAGGGCCTTCTCTTGAACAAACTTGAATCTACATCCCAAAAGGATCCTATATTTCACAAATCAGCTGATTTGACCTGGTACTTTCAGAGAAGAAGATTTTTTTAAGTTGCAAAATTTGAACCTTTTTGGCCCCAAGGCGGCGTCAGACCCAGGGGGATGGTTTGAACAAACTTGAGTCCCCATCACCCAATGTTGATCCTTGGCAAATCTGGTTACAATTGGCCTAACGGTTTCTGAGAAGAAGTCGAAAATGTAAAAAGTTTACGCACACCGGACGACCCTGGACAGGAACGGATCGCAATAGGTCACCCAAGTTTACTCAGGTGACCTAAAAAGTATTGTCATCAATTTCATTCAATAAATGAGTACATGTATATAGCACTATTACTTACTGACAGAGGTGGGTGGAGCTGGCCACATCAATTCATTAGTTCTACTTCTACAGCCAAAGGAATCTACATATATACCTCCAACTACAAGTAAATAGGTATGTATTTAAATATCATAAATTTTCTGGATTTTAATCTAAGTAAGACGAAAATAAAATTATAAAACTAGAAATTCATGTTTAAAAAATTCAGTTTTTTATTCATTTGCACAAAACATTCTGTTACAAGAAATGAAAATATTATTATAAGTATTTCAATTACAGGTAAACTTCAAATTTATATGAACAAAATTAGTAAATGGAAGGAAAATTTTACTTACTACTAAAAACTAAAAGATACTCTTTCTGTGATAACTCCACTGCCTGCAGTGAATCTAACTGTGTCTGTACAATATACTTCAAGCTACTGTCTTCTGAATTTACAAGAGCTGAAAGAAAGAAATAAAATGTGTTGATGTTTGACTTGCAGTTGCTCTACATCCAAGTTAAGAATATTTTACACAAAGAGAGGAGATGTAACTGAATGTTGGAGCAGGAGTTGAAATATTTGCTTATGCTCGACACTTGGTGCCATTTCGCAGTCAGGGATCTTTACTAGCCAAATATATATGGTAAGGGGCCTCAGTTTTATTGTCTCATCCTATGGGTAGTAATAAAGCAGTCGTGCTGCAACTTAAGACTAAATCACTTGATCCTCCAGCCTGGAGACCAAGTGTTCCTAGACTAAAACACTGGATCCTTTAGTCAAGAGACTGAGTGTTCTACCACAGGAGATAAATTGTAGCCATGCTCCATCTGCATTTATGACAAAACGAAACTCACAATTGGGGTCTCCTCTACTATTTGACAGGTCAGCAGAAGACTTCTGTATTTAACTAAATCATGATAAATAATGAGCATGATCGTGATTTTGAAAGGTCTGCTTACTCATGGGTGCTGCATCCCCTTGAACACTGTAAATGGCAAAAAACGATGGATAACCAACACAAAGCCTCTCGCTCATGACTTCTAAAAACTGCACATGTCCCGGAACTTGAATGTCTTTCAGTTTTCTATGTCTTTGTCGTGTTTTGTTTATTTCATATACTTGTATAGTCCGTTTCATTGCAACACAGAGACAAGAATTAGCTCCCTGTCGTACACTTCCTATGCAGAACAAGTGACAACTCCGACTCTCCTGGATTTTAACAGGATCCACTTCCTTGCCTTCTAAAGCTGACTGATGCATCAACTTGATATGTCTTTGTTTACCTTTAAAGAAAACGGTAAAATTAATTTAGATGATACTAGTTGTCTAAAAAAGCTATTTTATAAGTCTGTAAGACAAATAAATCAAACAGAACCTGTCTAGAATTTGTCCACTTTGAATTTCAATACAAGGAAATCAATATTGGACAAAAGCTGAAAACAAATTTATTAGGTAGTACAAAGATGACTTTAACCTTTGAACTCTAATGTTGTATTAAGGTTAGCTGCACACTTGACAACAGGGAATAAGTCTATCCAATTTTTCATCTTACCCAATGAAATAGACCAAGACCATCATAATGTAAGTCTAACACCGATCTTTTCAACATGCATAGAATTCCAGATTTCAAACAGACAATGAATCCAAATAATTATTTTTCTTCTGGAAAACTTGGAAGCCAATGTAACAATAAGGCATCCAGGAACAATACATTTACTCTACCTTAGCCTACCATCCAAGATACTGCGAACTACAATATGAAGTGTAAAATCTTCATATCTGTGAACATTTAGAACAATGATGGGTAAATACTTACCACCAATAAAGACAACCAACTGCTCATCCGGCACTAGCTCAACTTGATACACAGGCTTCTTATCACTTCTGTCTCCAACTCGTAAAATTACTGCAATATAAGTACGGGAAAATTAAATAACCTTGCACTACATATGTACTTCGAGTTTAAAAATCAGATGAACAACATCAGATTTTATGAAGTTATTTAAAATGGCGGAACCTTGCATAAAGATCACATCACCTGTGATATCACCTCACATCAATATTCAATCTATGCATGACCATTAGGGGCTAATTTGATTACAAGTTAGGAGACTGCTTTATTATAGCAAGCCTAATAAAAAAGCAACACAAGTCCACTGGCCCATGATGAGTGAAAATCAAGTTTAAAGGAGTAATTTCTGTTTCCTGTGTACTGTTTAGCTGAGGAATGAGTAAATTATTTTTATGGATACACCAAATTTTACATTTATTTTCAAATTGTGTATTGGTATTTAATATTCTATTCTGAATTTATTTTTAGCCTGAATGGCCAAATGATTTTGAAAGGACTTTAAAAACTAAATATCAAAATTGTGGGTTGAGACATGACATCATTCTATCACAAAACGTATTCACCTTATGTATATACAAAACTTTAATTTAAATCAATGATAAAAAACATATTATTCCAATTTTGTTACCTGTTTGTCATTTCAAATTCTGAAAGCCATGACAGTCATCGGACATAAACTTTAATATACTTTTGTATCTAGAACATGTAAGAGCTTACTATATACATAAAGAGAAACACAAACAAACACTAATCAAAATCTGTATGTAACCTTATAAAATGTTTATCACTAGCAACAAGCTATTTTATTCTTTTATTTTTTTTCTTTAGTACAAGTGAGAAATTCATTTATACGAGTACATTCCTCTAAGCACTTGCCCACTAGAAAGGTGATTTCAAATGTTTCTTCTCAACCCTACTACACTGGTCACAATAGGGTAGTTCAAATGAACAGCAATCCTTCAAAAATTTATATCATAAAAACAGATACTGTTTGTATGATTTAAAACTCACCATCTTTTGCTAGGTGGGCCACAAATAATCCATCCTCTGTACCAAGGATCACTCTGTTGGAGTCTGAAAATTTTGATAGCATAAGGGTACTTAAGTGCATGACAAACATTAAGTAGGACATAACAAATGTAAATTTCAATACACATTAGTTTACAGTTCAGTTGTCCATGGAGACGCATTATAAATAATATTTAAAGATAAGTTTACTCAAGAATCATTCTAACTTGGTCAAAGATATCTTATTAGGTCATTAATACAGATGATAAACAAGATACATGAAAATGAATGTTTTGAGATAAATCAATCCTTTTACCTAATATTTCTGCTGATAATGTTCCTTTGACTAATGACAGAGAGTTATCATACACCTCTTGTGCCAGGTAAGCCTGAAATGTATAATTACGTATCTGTCAGATATATCAATACAAAGAAAACAAGAGAACGCTAAAGAAGGTACATACAGATAGGTAAGTAAAACTTCAAGGTCAAAAGGTCAAAGTTCAAAATGATGATATCTAGGGAAAACTACTGGCAGTCATGAGGAATCTATGAGTAAATTGATTCAAGATATAGTCTAAATTAAAGATGTAGAAAAGCATGTCAAAAGGCACCAGGGCTTATTTGCAGCAATCTTTCATGTGAACATTTTGAAGGATCTTTCTAAAATATCTGTGAAATAAAGATACTTGCCAGATAACAAATTTTAAAAATTCAAGTCTCCAACTGCAGTCCCTATTTTTTTTTCTTAAAAGTTCTAAAATGTAGCATACAAAACTTAATATTCAATCAACAACTATTGAGAGCTTCATTACATATGATCGATACTTACAGATTTGTTCGGAAGTTTGTTCTTGCGTAGAAGTTTGTGTAGTTCATTCAGTGCTCCTACCCACCGATGCCTCTCTTGTTCACTCTCCGCCAACATTAGCACTTGGTGTTTGGATCCAGGGGGATTTAGTTCATTAGTTGTAACCTGCAACAAAAGACAAATATAATTTCCATATCTATATTATCATAGGGGGTTCATAGTTTAAGTTAACCCATTCATCCCTGAATACACATTTAGGCTTGCCTGAATCATTGACATAAGGAAGAGTTCATAACATTTCAGGGGTGAAAGGGTTAAAGTAGTAAAGCTCTTATACTGGCAGTAGTTATTTCAAACCCCTTTGTAAACAAGTATTGTCCTGACGAGATGAATAATCTCTGCAGAAATTGTTTCTCAACAGTTTCTGAACTTTTGCTTATATGGAGAAGTTACCACATGTATGTGAAGGGCTACTAAGTTAGCCTATCCTAAGCAATTATTGGCATTGATCATTGAGGGTTCTTCTTTAGCATGCCTATATCTTCTGTGACATGGTACCTCAGAATTGACTGGCTAATCTGAAGGACAGGACAAGCCATCCAAATCTACACCATGGATTCTATAATTAGGTTTAGAAATTAATGTTTGTAACAACCTTACCCTAAATATACATGGAATATCTTTTTTGTTGGCATGTATCACATCTGAAGGTAATACTGGACTAACTGTAAACTCCTCATCTCTGGAAATAAAGACAAACAAATAAAATTACAGAAATTAACAGGAGAGCAGTCATAAAACAGCACAACTACGAGTTTATTCCAAGAAATGAATGAAGAGAAGAGTTTTGTAACCTTTGTAATGATAGTAAAATATACTAATGAAATGGATTTTTTTTTTATCATTTCTTTTTTGTGGGGTTTGTTTTGCATTACGAAACACTTGATGATCTGTCAGTCATGGGTGACTGCCAATATTTATAGGTGGAAGAGAGAACCCAGGAGGAGACCACAGGCCTTCCGCAAGTAAATTGCCAATCTTTTCACATAATCAATTTAGGTTCCAGTAAGAAACCTGTGTTGACTAGAGGTGAGAGAGTAAATGGTTGAAAGCACAACGCTCTCACCGTTCCGCCACAGATGCCCCGTTAAATCACATGAATAAAGTTCCTTGGTTTTACATATTACCTAATCAAAACTTATGAGAATCTAAATGGACAGGAGAGAATAAAAGAAAAACATGATCTCTTACCTCATATCTAAAACTTGATGAACTACGTGACTTGGTGCATTCCGTTCAGTCGTAATATCATATAAAAATAACTTAAAATCACAGACAACAACAAACTGACGGGTCCAACCCTTCTTAATACCTCCCAAACGGGGCACCTGCAAATAAAAAAAATCATTTCTTAAATGAACATGTTGGTATCATTACACATCTTTCAAATACCAAGCTTTCAGGCCAACAAAAATCATAGTAATAACACCTTATCAGCCACAACTGGACACCACTGAGCCACGTTGACAATTTCAAAATTTCAGAACAGTTATAAGTTAATCACATGCAAATGAGAAAACAAGATTTTAAACAAATGACATTACCTTCACATAGCCTTCATATGCTGTTCCAATCCCTTTATATACATCTATACCCATAGGTCTCTTTGCTGTAAAATGAAAAATTGTTAGTAAA
>JACSZP010031057.1:0-13347 GCA_016161895.1 Pinna nobilis
CGCGAATAATTATACGACCGCTGAATCGCTAAAATAAAGTTTCGCGAAAGTTTCTGGATTTATAGTATTACGCCCTTACCTTAACACGTAGTAGTTCAGTGGTAAATATGTTCGCCCTCGTATTCTGATGTCATGGGTCGAATCCGTGCCAGACTGCGAATTGATTTTCCAAATCATTCGATTGAGACGATAGACACCGAGTTCCCTTGTCATAGAAGGTGCTGACACGTTAAAAAAACATCCCTGTTCATGGCCAGAAGTAGAATTACCTAGCATAAGGCAAGCTTGTCGTACATCACTAGGGCTGCTGTTGTCTCCATATAAGTGAAAGATTCTTCGGTGGGACGTTTAACAACAATGAAACCAACAACTATCTTAAGCGTAGATGTAGTAATTTAGTCAGAAAATCATAATTTCGAGCAGGGTTCCACTACACCATGTTCCACTATAAGTTGGTACCACCGTAAATGCATGTTTGATTTAAATAATTTTATGGGAGGAATCAGTGTTTTATTGACACACGTTGTTTATTCTAATGCATTGTGTTTGTTTCGCGTTATTTCATTAGTCAATGAAGTTGAAAGCTCGCAGGGTATTCACGATTCACTGCTAGTTTTTAAATGACGTCACATCTTGATTGTTTACGCATTACTTTGACGTCATTGAAATGGCCAACATGGCAATTTGGTCATCGATGAAAGTAGGATATCTATGCGTCTTAGTACTTTCTGGCACGACACCACTAGTAAAGAATGTACGGAACATTAGAATAGGGTTACCATGTGATTATTTTACAAAACCTGCCAGGGTATCGTTGAATCCCCCATCAGAAATCTCCGTTTTACCGCTCGGCTGAGGCCTCATTTCTGACAGGGGATTCGCCGATACCCTGTCAGTTTTTGTAAAACAGTCACATGGTTACCCTTAATTCTCACCTCTTTTTCAGGAGTGCCACAGGTTGTCTTGATGACCAAGATCGATAAGATCTGTCAGACATTATCCGGAGACGTATCAAAGGTGTTTCACATTCCTACCATAGAGGAACATGTTGAAAAGGTGACGCAAGTCATGGGTCTTCCACGCGCACACGTTCTTCCGGTCAAAAATTATGAGAGCGAGATGGAACTGGACGAAAACATCAATATTTTGTCTTTATTTGCCATGCAAAAGATGCTTCACTTCGCCAATGATTTCTTGTATAATTTTCTGGATGAAATTGAGGCTGATCAGTTGAATCAAATGTGCATCAAAGAGTAAACTATATTAATCATTTAAATCAATGATGAACTAATACAGAAATGATATCAAAGCAAGACTTTATGATATTTTTGTATTGATTGTTTTTCGTTTAATCCTTTGCATTGTACATGTATTTTAATTGACAATGAATTCAACTCGCTCAGAAAAGATAACAGCAATTTTTCTTAATATTTTTTCTTTTGCACGTTTTTGTTCAACATTTTACATTTAATTACATGTATACCCTCTGTCACAAAGTTGTAGGGGGTATACGGGATTCACCATGACTGTCTGTCTGTCAGTCCGTCTGTCTGTCCATGAATTTCGAAACCATAACGCAAGTACCTGTGGGTCTAAAATATGGATACTTCACACATGGCCAATGACACAAGGATGATCCCTGTTGATTTGGGGGTTGGAAGGTCAAAGGTAAAGGTCACATGACTCCGTTCCTTGAAAATGGTTTCCACACCATAAATCAAGACCCTGTAGGTCTACAATGTTGGTACTCCACATATGGGTTGCCCATGTCGCAAGAAGAATCCCTGTTGATTTTGGGGTCAGAAGGTCAAAGGTCAAGGTCACATGATTCCGTTCCTTGAAAATTATTTCCGCAACATAACACAAGTACCTGTGGGTCTACAATGTTGATATTTCAAAGTTTCTAGAATGTGTTCATTAGTTGTCCATTACTTTATGAGGGTCTATATTCATTGAAACGTTTTTGTCATGTTTCAAAGTAAGCCTCGGTGAGAAAAATCCATTTGCCAACTTCCAGCTTTGCTGCTACGGGGGTATAAGTCCCGTTTGGTTAGCTCTAGCTTAATTCAACAATGAACTAGACTAGTACAGAGGAGATAACTGCAGGTTTTGGAATTTTCTTCTATTGATTTTATTTTTGTTTATCATTTTACTTTTTATTTTAATCAGCAATTAACTTTACAAATACAGAAGTTATAATTCAGCAGTCCTTTGTAATTTGTTTTCTTTTGCATATTTTTTGTTTTGTTTATGCTTTTACATGTAACATTTCTTTTTGTTGTGTTTGCAGAATCTTAATTGTGTTTCGTTAAATCTTCATGCGAACTGCATAACAAAGGGGCAACAAGAAGACCGAATTATGATTTGATCGCTATATATCCTTATCTTGCATTCTGTTTACGTAGTAGTAGATAAAAATGACCAATATCTCAATGTACAATTCAAAGACAGCAATTTAGATAGGAGACTTGTTTGTATGTATGATACAATGGATGACCGTGAAGTCGGTCTTCGAATCAGAGCCACTCTGCGGTTGGCTGTACCTGTCTTTCAGATGAGAGTAAAATTCGAGGTCTCTTGTAACAGTGAAAGTCGACACATCAGAGAAATCGTAAGATCGTGGGTGCCAAGCTTAGGTCGCATGTGTCGCTCTTCATCGTTTACGTATAAACGTAGAAATTTGAAGAACTGCTGTGAATAGGTTAAAGACCACGAAGCATGAACCTCCTTGATGCTGACATACATGAATTCGATAGTCTCGTTGAACGGTTGGGTATGATTTTGTAATAATTCACATCAATCCTTTATAGGGGTCTGATTCAAATGATCTCCGCAAAACATAATGACAGGTATGCATCCCTGGTATGAATACCCGAATCGCCCGGTCCCATATATATATATATATAAACCTTCAAAATACCATGGAAACTAAATTAAGAATGCAAAAAATAAATGACAAAACCTATAACGTATAGACAAAATTGCCTCATTTGAGCTTATTTAGGTTTTTAGTGGGGTTCGTGTTACACTGTTTTAGTTATAAGTGTATTTCTGTATTTCTGTTTGTAATTTTGTCTCCTATTTCTGTTTGCAACTTTGTTACCTTTTTTTTTGGCCACGATTTTATCTGTCGTTGACTTCTTCTATTTGGAATGTCCCTTGGTATCTTCTATTTCAACCATTTTAGACAAAACTTTGATTAAACAGACTTCAGGCGCAATTTCATAACAACTCCAAATTTTCAGGAATCAACGATTATACTTAAACTGTCATTTGAGCAAAATCCGATATTGTGAGATAGCTGCGCCAATACTTCAATAATATCTTTAAAATCTTAAAGCTAATGAAAAGAAAACCGCAAAATTTCCGGAACCGTCACAACCGTACGTATTATTCCACTTTGTAGCAACGTAACACCTAGTTTAAGTTGCAACGAAGAGGGTATTTTACTTTTTTCACGTTTCATGCCCCATCTTCGTTGCAGCTCATTCCCCATTACACGACGTCTGAAATTAGCCCGACACTGGACAATCCAACCGGTAAAATCTCAGTTTTCTTTAATTGAAGGTCATGCTATGGTCGAAAACTAAACATTTACTTAATGTGGGGATATAATTTAATCAATTTGTGCACATAATTAAAATAATAAACTTAAAATTATGTTTTTCTGAACGTTCAACTTCGATTACTAAATTTTCAATCTTGTTCACTGCCACAAGGAGCATGCGCATTCGACAGGAAACTTCTATACTCCGTATCTAGGTTAGCTAGCTCCAAACATTTGTATATGGATGCATGATATAGCAGACTGAAAAATTCGTTGGCTAACCAAGAAAAAGGTTATAGAGATTTTCTGTCCGATGCGCATGGTCTTTGTGTCAGTAAACAAGATGTAGGGAAACAAAACTAATTATCAAAGTTTGTGATCTCGCTCTTACTGCATCTTGTGAATCATCTAGACCTTTAATTAACGTTAAAGTAGCTCCATTAGTCATTATGTATGATACAGAACATATAATAACCGCTTATTTACTGCAAATGAATAGCATTTTTCGTTCAAACATGTGTAAGCAGGGTGGGTTCTTTAACGTGCCACTACACGTTCAATGTGATACGGGTTACGGGACCTTGCTGTTTACTGTCTCATCTGAAAGATAGAGAGGACGAATCGCATAATGGTTTGAGTTCGAAACCAGGACGTCTTGATTCGAAGTCGAACACGCCTTATTATCCAGATAATTTTGAGGAATTCATCATGATCATGGAGTTAATCCCAATTTGTATTCTTTCAAATGAGAAGAGGATGATAAATGGAACTACATATTTACTGATCTCAAAGTTTCATTTGATGACCGCTTCTCATCATTAAATAAAATATGTATAGCAAGTTAGAAACTCTGTTCTCGGTCATAACAGAAGAATAAGACCAGACAAATATAATATTTACACTGTACATACCTTTTCTTACGTAAGGTTAATCCCAATTTATAGTTTATTTAGACATATAATACGGTAAAATGTTTAAAACAAGCTATGAATTAAAAATTGACAATTCTAACTTGTTTATTTGATGTTTGATTATTTTGGGTTTTTTTGGGGGGGGGGATTTTTATTTTACTATAATTTTTTTTATTGTTTTGTTCTGTTTTGTTTGTTTTTGTTTGTTTTTTGTTTTTTGTTTTTTTTTTGTTTTGTTTGGTTTTTGTTTGGTTATTGTTGTTTTTTTTTTATTATTTTGCCGCTATCTTAAAGATTCCTTGCTTGCTATGATAATTATACAAGCTAATCTTCTATTATTCACATAATTATGAGACCTTGGTCAGGGTTAAGGAATAAATCCCAAATTGTTTACTTGCTAATGAGGAGAGGATAATTAATGTACCACAATTTTACTGCTCTCAAAGTTTTATTTGATCTCCCCCTTCTCATCATTAAATGAAAATGTATAAAGTCAGAAACTTTGTTCTCGATCATAACACACTCTGGTATTCAGAATGGCTGGGGTATACCCCTGCTTAGAATGTAAAAATTAATGCGAAAATGACACAATACCGTGTAATTTGTGTACCAGATGGTTGCACATTCAATGTGTTCCCAAGTCAGAAGTTCAGCTCAAATCATGGTCGCACCGATGCTTACATTCCTTTGCCGCAATTGCTGTTTTCAGAAGGGCGAGTTTGATTTGAAAAAATCATTACAAAGGTAACATTTTCTAAAACTATATTACTATAACATAATAATATTAGAACATTTTCAATGAAACTCGATCTCTATATTATTATAATTTCTAAAAACATATTATTATGACGATGAAATATATTTATATATTTATTTCTTTTGTACAGGTAATTATGTACCATACATGTTTCATTATGTACCATTTTGTGAAAAATAAAAGACAACGGATAAAATGAAATATATACATTTATTATCTCAAATGCAACATAACGATATACAGTTTCAATAAAAGGGTTCAATACATACAAACATATATATAATACAAAATATATATTTACATTTTTTTCACATGATTTCATCATTTAACAATGTCCAAATCTTGTTGCCAATATAACATTTCTAAGATTAAAAAAAAGTTTTCTCTGTCCACTATCACTTAAATGCACACAATCTCTGCTGTAGTCGTCTGGATATTTTATTTTCTTCATAGATATGACTGAAGCGTTTTTAATATTCTTCAGTTTCTTGTTTATTTTGTCTTTCTGTGCGTTGAATCGCTCAATCGTAAGATCCACTGAATATTTGAATTTTCCTCTTGTTAGTATTTCAGATACATAAATAACTTTCACACCATTTCCTTTAAGTTCGTCAACAAGGTTGTGTATGTGTCTCAATATGTCATTAGGTGATGAATCATCGCTAATATCGTTGCCGCCAGCTAAAATAATCACTATGTCAGGTTTGAACATCACAATTTCGTCGAATCTGTATTTTGGAACACTGTCAGTACGCAAACCGGACACTCCGAACAATTTTACTTCTCCTGGTATTTTGAAGTCACCATCACAAAATTTTTCTAGTCTACAAACGTAACTTGAACCCAGTACTGCTACTTTGGCCATTTTATTCCAAGTGCTTAAGTAAGAATGATAAAAAAAACAAGGTTTTCACAATTTATATACACATTCAATGAGTAATGTTCACTCAGATGGTATTATATCCCTAATTATTGAATTTTGTTCAACTACGTGGATTACTATCACAGACAAATGACAATGCTTTAATTGACCTGTTCATGTTAACAAAGATGCAAAGCCGAACAATTATCAGCATACACTTTCAATGAGTAATGTTTACATTGGCCACCTGATGACATTTAATAATTCCTGTTCACTTCAATTGATAATTGTAATAATTCTCCTATTAATATTGTCGGTCAGCCCTTTGTCCAAACTTTCACGCCTTTATGCAACTTACTCTCACCCAAGTACCTAATAATCAAATTAGTTCTAACTCACTTTGACTTTGTTTTGACAGCATTTTCACACCTCGTTATGACCACCCATCTGCTGTTTATACAGGTAGTTATGTTCATGACTGCTAATCAGGGTCCGCTAATCAGTGGGTTAATGTCCTTGAAATTGTTTGACATAAATTGTCCATGCAACTGAAATTCTTTAAGCAGCAATCGGCACAGAATGCGGCAAGCGCTAGCTGTGTAAATCTTTTATTGCTGATATCTGACCATCAGGCTATGAAGATGAGCAAATTCTATTTATTTGCATATGATAAATAAATTTCCATTTTTTTTCTTTCAGGATTTTGGATGTTTTGGACAGCAAACCAAGCGTGTTAAAAGCAGCTGCGACATCCGAATACTTGCTGCTAGAAACCTATGGTGTTAAACTTCCTGAGACAACAGATTATGATAAAGGTCAATTAACAATGACCCTGTATCGGTAGATATTCTGAAAATATATCACCCCGTTCTTCTTGTCAGTGTTTTCCCTGCTAAGACAATTGGTGATGGGAACTGTATGTACAGAGCGGTCTCAAAAGCTTTAACTGATACGGAATCCTTTCATGTATTGCTACGTTTAATAACCGGCATTGAAATCCTGCAACACCCTGAATTCTATGATACCAAACACAGAAAACATGTTGATCTGATCAGAGACAATAGAATCGTATGTGGTACATACAAAGAAATCACAAGTGATACCTTTGGAATCAATTCATATGCAAAATATAAAAACTGAAACAAATATTATAGATCAGATGGGAACAAGTCCAATTACATGTATTACTGTTGAGGACTCTTTTGATGTAGAAAAAATAGAAACAGTCGATGTTGACAAGCCTGAAATAACTGTCAATGCAGACAAAACTTACATTTCGGTAAGCCCCTCAGAAAGCGATGTTGAGAGTGTAGACAACCACAATTTTGTGGAAAACGATTCTGTCCACGCCTTAGCTAACGGGTGTCTGAACAATTCCTTTTCGGGTGTCAATGACCTTATAATCTGTTTGCAAAATTTTTCCTCAACTGATTCTCATCCAACAGTTCCATCAGGCATTGGATCAAATGTTTACTTTGTTGTTCAAAATGAACAAAATTTCGAAAAACGTTCACATGGCCAAAAAAGTTCATTTTCAGATGACTGTGGTGTCTGGAATACAAATTCAGGTACAAGTCCTAAAACTTATTTTATAAGAACACCGGCTGGGGAATTGAAAAATGTATTTCTTGAAAATGGTTTGTATTGTAGTCAGAAAAAAGTTAAGGGAAAACGACAATGTATCCCCTTAGAGCCCCAACCTGAACCAAATGCTGTTTTGACCTTGTCCCGTTATTATACTACACTGAAATTCGACCCCTCCTACAAAAAAAGAGTTTCTTGGTTAAATTCCGAAGACGCAACAAGTGTTGCAGTTATTGAATATTTAGGCCAATTTCCTGGTTTAGCCCCACATGGAAATTCAAAAAGAAAAACTGAATACGTCCGAACCCCTTCTTTTGTCATGCACGAAATGTCCGACTTACTCAAAAACAGAAAACCAACTGAGGTCTACAACAAACTGTCGATGAAGTACGACGAACTAAGTGGACCAACAAGTAAGCGACAAGTCTATGACAAAAAATTAAATGACACAAAGAAGGACAGACGGACTGAGGACGGACATGTAGTTCACAAACGAAACATAGCCGATCATATAAGTGAAATAGACAAACAAGTGGCAAACGGCTCGTCGGTTGTAAAATCAATTGTTAGGGATCAGGGTAAGGCACCGTGCCTTATCCTGTACACTGACGAACAGATAGCAGACATAAAGAACTTGTGTTGTACAGGGAAGACAATATTAGGCATTGATAAGACTTTTAATCTTTGCGATATGCATGTAACAGCCACATGCTACAAACAAGTAAGCGTCATTTCAGACAATACAGGAGATGCGCCAATTTTTCTAGGACCGTTATTTATACATGACAATAGCGAGGAAGTGTTTGGGTTTCTAAAACGACAGAAGAGCGTGACAGACATTACAGACGATTCAGACAGTTTATTCCAAAGGACAAATCGACTGTGACCTCTACCGACGGTAAAATGACTATCGTACAACCAAGGTCGTTAGGCAAAAAAATTGGACAACAAAAACGCAAGATAAACGAGAGGACAAAATCAAGAAAAAAACAAAAAAATTAAATTTTGGTTAATAGTAACAGTGTGTACGCCGTATCTTGATGTTGAGATGCCCATAATTGGGTAGGACTCCACTGTTACTACTAATCGCCATATCCGTTAGGTATTCAAGCAGATTTTGCGTACGAATTTTTTCATCACACCCCATGTGTTGGATGCCCATCCCCTCCCCGCGTTTGTCTTTTGCAGGATATATTTATTCATATGCTGGAGATGTGCATCCATAAGATTTAAGTTTTACGTATATTATCAAAATGTCAGTAGTTGGACTTGTTTTTTTTATCTCGTACTATCTTCATAGAGAGGAAAGTGCTTGTTTCCTCCTACAGCTTTGATATTAGGAACGAAGGAGATGTGCATGCCCAAAGTCATTTTTTATTGATTTTAAACATAGGGGTTTGTACATGTACATGTATGTTATGTCCACAGTACTTTGATTTTTTTTCAAGGACTGCAATTTACTGGACACTGGTTTAGTAGTGGTTATATGGATTCACTTGCTGTATGATTATGTCCATTAATTTTCAATTTAGTAGAAATTAAAAATAAGTATAGGGCAGTTAATTTGCCAATACTAATTTTTATTTCTTCTTAGTTAAAAATGATTTGAATTGATATTTATTATGTGATATTTATGTTTTAAAATGTGAGTCATATATTTTTTAAATAGTAGCTTCTAAATGTTTTATGTTTTATATTATATTTGCTCAGGTTTACTTTTACATGTTAAAAGCTATACTAAGTCTTCTTATATTGGATATTCTTTTAATAGTAGCTTTATTGGATTATATGTAATATAGATGTGTTCATTAATTTTCAATTTAGCCTACAAATTAAAAATGAGTACAGGACAATTAATTGGTCAGTACTCATTTCAAATTTATTCTAAATTGAAAATTAGTAAAGAACAGATATATTTGAATTGATGTAATTTTGATGTTTTTATATGTATTTCTTTTTTCAAGAGTTGCTTCAAAATTTTTTATGTTATATATCATTTATTGCCTATGTGTACTTTGACATGCTAATGAAAAAATGAAATATCAATAATAAAGATTCTAAACGAATTTGAGTGTTTATTATTATAAATTTTATGCAATGAAAACATGAATGGCTGTTAGTTTGTATCTACTTTTCACCGAGAAATAAAATTATTTATTATTATTTATTTGGATTTTATACCACCTCACATAGATAGAGTAGACTTCACAGCTTTGATTTAAACTAGTACGAGTTATCTCCCTTTTAATTATGACACGATTTGAGACACATGAAAATTATAATTAAAATTGCTAGCAGATACGCTTTAATAAAAACTTTAAACCTCATATTTTTCATGAAAAACGTCATGAAAAAGCATCTGAAGGGGCATTTCGGTGGTTTAATGGGGCATTTCGACGATTACCGTTCAATCCGGTGATTCGTGTTACCCCGTGGCCAGCGCTGAGAAGTGTTCAGCCATATTGTTTGCGTCGTTTCTATGAAACTCGGTGGGGGCGCTGCAAAAAAAGGAACATCAATTTCGTTCGGAATGCCTCTGTATCACATATGCGCACATAAAATTACGAGAGTTCCGAAAAAGTAAGCGGTCCCCTTGATTATATATCTATGGTCGGACATAACGCTCGTTTTCTGAAAACGATGAAAACGAAAGTAGAATCGACCTAACACACAACGATAATATAAAACTAGTATTGAAGGGTGCTTTGACGATTACAGAAGGTAAGTGTGATCAGATACTGAACATAAAACCTGTTGTACCACTATTTCTCTTTGAATAATAACTTAACACTCAGTGTTAGTGCATAGGGCCTATACTTTATTATCTGACTGATTTCTCTGGGACTTGGGGGGGGGGGGCGGGGGAGGGCTACACTCACAGGCACACGAGTCCTACACCGTTCCTTTTTTTATTATACATTAATATTCATCAATGAACATTCATGTATAATAACAGGGACGGTGTATTGACTTAAGTGCCTGCGCCTACACTATGTTCAGCTCTTAGTTGTGGGTGGTTAGTTTTAATGTTGGGCGATAAGTTTTGCCTATGCTCGGCATTTGAGCACTTGGAGCAGGGAGGGTTCTTTAAAATGCCGCACCTACTCGGATACCGGACCTAGGTTTTTACTGTCTCATCCAAAAGACAGGGTAGGCCAATCACAATCACAAAACAGAGGTTCCGTGTCACAGTGTCGGTTCGCTAAAGAATCCTTTCTGCTCTACGACCAAGTGCCGAGTATACCGGTAGGCCATATAGTCTTCCTATAACATTCTTGAGTGGGATGTTAAAAATCACATATGATTATTTCATGTGCTTTTTCGTTTTCGGTTGAATGCTTGTAATTTAGTTTATCGAAGAGATAAATTCGTTACTGAGTTGTTGTTGTTGTTATTTTTAAAGTAGCCTACTTCGGGTGTATAGTAGGTTTGTGCTTGTTGGGAATAGGAAGGGAACGTAATGGAGCTCCATGATTTATCAATTACATAGCATCTTAAGGTTAAAAAGTACGTCAGAAGGAAACCTTGTACCTGAACATGAAGAATAAAAAATAAAATAAAATAATAATGATAATAATAATGATGATGATAAATCATGAGCAGGTATGTGTGTGCATTCATGGTTGTACATGTGTGTATGTATGCAAGCATGAGTATGTATGTATGCACATGTATGTGCGTCTCAGTTTGCGTAAAGCGTAATTATCTTCCAAGAAGATACCTTATATCATTCAGTATAGCTTTCTAAATATCTCATGTATTTAAAGATGTTCACCTGTTTTTTTAAATGGATCCCTAAATTTTTTTTTTGAACCTAAATCTTAGTTATAAAAAATATTCTCGAATCAAATCACGAGAGATTCTTGTAATCATTTTCAGTATAGTAGGCCGACCTTGATGCATTGAATGTATGCAACATTTATTATAAATTTATGATAAAGTTTACAATAAAGTGATTGTTTGGGAAATACAATACAATAAGCTTATTGGAGTTGAAGTAATGTAAATTTTAAAGAAATGTTCACCTCTGAAAGTTGTAAGCCAAAAGCATTGATTTAAGGCCTAAAATGTCCTACAGAATATAAATTCAAAATTGCTGTAGACGAAAGTCTTTTGGTATTTCCACGATATTTAGGTCTATCATTCTGGAAAGTAGCTATATATGTATCTCACTTTTTCGACTTCTTCTCTAGAGTCAATTTAAAGTAAACTTAATATGAATGGTAAGTAGAGATGGACATCCGGGCATCAAACCGTAACTCTTGATTAAAAAAAAAATGCCCATCCTTCAACAAAACACATATTGATACCGAAGTTGTAATTTTCAAATATCCCATCACTGAAAGTGGTGCATTGGTCGTTGTATTTTCACAATGCTGTGATTTTTGGTGCTGATAAATGGGAGGTGTCACATATCAAGGGCACAAAGGTAAGGTTAAGATCCAATAGATTTATTCAGTAATTTCGCATACAGATTCACTCAGGTAATACATGTTATAGAAGATTTTATTTTTACAGGGGTTAATACATAGGCTAGTGAGATAAGCATGGGAGGAAAATTGAAACCAAATGAGAGGAAACAGCTAGAGACATGGATCGGTGGGAGAAAGAAGTTCATTTTGTTGTATTCGGCCAGTGGAGACGGATGTTCGGCCGCGACATTCCATCAAAAATGCAACAATCAAGGACCCACGGTAACCGTCCTCTACAACACCAATCAGACAACATTTGGTGGATATACAGCAAAGAGCTGGAACAACTCTAGCAGCTGGAATAGCAACGGAGCCTACTCTAATGATGCCGATGCATTTCTCTTTCGCCTTCAGTACAATGGAGCTTCAAAACCGGCAAAATTTCCCAGAAACGGAAACGGAAATGATGTATACTGCCATAATAATTATGGTCCAACATTTGGTGGAGGTCATGATTTGCACACCTTTAGCGGGAATATCAATCACAATGGAACATGTTACCCGTTGAATGGGTACATCAGTCCTGGGAACTCCTATAATTTTCAAGGAGAGAATGCTAATTCATTTGCCAATGGAAGCTTACAAGTTACTGATATAGAAGTATATCAGGTTTGTGGTAAGATTGTTTGTAATGTCCTGTTATTGTACATTTTAAATCCAATGGGAATTTTGAAATTATTTCAATTATCGCTTTATATATGATGATCGTCTCTGCTAGCGATAAATACAAATAACGTTAAAGTGCAGTTGGACTCATGTTGCTATTAGAAATACATGTAAAGCCTTACCTGCTTTACGTGATCCAAATTTGAAATTCTCAAACTTTTTTTTAATACGAATTACCTGATTTCAGAGACCACCTGTCATATATGACCATTTGGACATCTCCCTCAGACAGTCTGTAAAGGATTAACTGCATTAGAAAATAAAATATCTATATGTGTATGAAGTGATCATTATTTCAGTAGGAGTATTAATTTTCAAATTTATTGATAAGTAAATCATATTAGCATTTATAAAGAGAAAGAGATTTCATTTGCTTGTCAGTAAAGCATATGACGGAAACTTCAAATGTTTAACAAATGCTAGTCTCTAAGGTCAAGGACATTCAGGTTTGTGACAAGGAAAACCTCATTATCTACTATCCGAAAAAAGGCCAAAATTAAAAAAAAAACATCTTAATTCTAGGAAAATGTTTTTTGACAATTATATTA
>JACSZP010031060.1:0-12524 GCA_016161895.1 Pinna nobilis
CTTGCCAATTTCATTCAAGGATATTTCGAAAGAAATAAGATATACAATGGTATACCATATGTCCACATTTGTTTTGAATAAATTGGTGTAGATTTGATTTTGCCGTGTTTTGTGTTTTGTATCATTTCTCAGTTTCAAGGTAAAATAATAAGGGCCAGGTGCGTTTTCCGAATTCAAAGTTAAGATAGATGTAAGCCAACAGAATTTACACATTGTTACTCATATCTTTCTGTACATTAATTTACATAACAAAAGCTGTTATTATAGATGGACACTCTGGCCTCCTGTACAATATATTTTATAAAATTGAATTTTATATTTTCTGCTTATCGATAAAACCAAACACAAAATATATCATCATCAGTCCATGACGTTGTATTGTGACATCAAAAACTGAATGGAATTCATTGAATTAAATTGATGAACGTACTTAGTAATTACATCACTAAATGCGAGATCACAAGAATTACGCGCGCCAAGAATCCTATTGTGTGTATCTTTATGTGTATGTGTACGTTTTTCAGGTGATTAGTCCATTGAATTTTCCGCGACCTTAATTCTGTTCATTGGCGACGACAGTACAATTTACCTGTCTATTTCGTCATATTTCTTTTTTTTTTATTATTATTATTTTACACGTATAAATCATTGACATCATCTCCAGTGCATTGCCATAAACGCTGTACAAATGTACTGGAGTGAGATGTCATTTCATTATGACGTCATAGTTCAACTGGCAAAGTATCTTCGATTTACCTCCCTCGTGAAGTGGCAATAGACCCTGTAACTGCGGTCCTGTAATTTTGGTTGGCAAAATGATGCCGATTCCCGAAAATTGACGTCAAGAAACAATCATGACGACGTCTATGTTTTTGCGGATATCTGTATCATTTTGCCAACCAAATTAAAAGAACCACAGTAACAGTAAAACGGTCTATTGCCTTTGGCAAACAAGGTCATTTTTAGAAAGGGGAACTATTAGCTACATTTTCGAAATTCCTTTCCGTGTCAATTTACATTATTTCAAAGTATGATTAATTGGTATTTTAAGGAATGTTCATCATTCACAGTTGTTGTCCTTCTTTCTAGAATGTTAAATAATTTCCGAGCAAATGCCCTTTTGATCATGTACTCAGTGAATGAAGCATGATCGGTTAAGATATTGATAAATGAAAAATCAGGCATGTAGGCATGCATGCCACGTAGGCATGGGATTGACTCCTCAATGACGTCATTCCTGTTTACGTCGTCACGTCGTTCTTATCACTCGCCTCAGCCTCTTTTGTACCTGTTCATACGGGATTATCAGAGAGGGTATGACATTTGTGCAATTGCGTCGGTCTCTTCTATTTATTTTATTTTTTTTTTTTTGTTCATTAACTGTGCATCAATATTCCTCTTTACTCCACAAGTTGAACTGATACTTCTGATGAGAGCGAAATTGGATAGCCGCTGTTAAAATGTTTAGAAAAATCATTATTGATTGTATTGTTCTTTTTAAATGTCCGACTCAAGAACGGTTCGCTTTCACGGAGAGGTCACTATATGCCACTGAATGGCTACAGATTTAGCTTATGCCCGGCACAAACTATCATTAAGCAGTCAGGGTTCTACTGTGACACGGACTTTATACAATATGACGTCTCTTCATTGTGACGTCATATATTAACTGTCAAATTATGGTCGGAGCAGCTCCCGGAAATGATGTTGGTTTTCGATGATCAAGTAAAAAATGAAGGCTTTTCGGTCAGGAAATTTGGAGTACATTTGTCAGGTATACAATAACTATTTCTGAATTGACATACAAAGCTGTTTCTTTTACTGTGTCAAGGTTAGTAGAGTTCCTATTACTCTATTTTCAGCTTTGTATTTCTGTGTGGATTTCTGATTGCAAAGATGTCTCCATTTGGTTTGCATTTCCTTTGGTTATGTTGTTGTCTGTCGTTCGATTTTGAAATTGGAATGCCCCAGCTTTCCGTTTTTATATAGAATACAGTTTCTCTTTAATTTTGGGGGTTTCCACTCGTTTCTTTTTGTATACACTGGCCTAATTATCCGGATTTAAGGCATGTTCCATTTTGATCTAGCCCACCTTCTTGGAATTCAGGTTTTGGTATTGCAAAATAAGATCGACAACTTCCGAAATTTTTAGCAGGTATACAATAACTATTTATGAATTGACATACAGGGCTGTTTCTTTTACTGTGTCAAGGTTAGTAGAGTTCTTATTACTCTGTTTGTAGCTTTGTATTCCTATGTGGCTTTCTGATTGCAACAATGACTCCTTTGCTTTGCATTTGATTTGAGTATGGTGTTGTCTGTCGTTCGACTTTGAAATTTGAATGTCTCAGCTTTCCATTTTATATAGAATACAGGTTGTTTTCAGTGTTTGAAGTTTCAACTCTTTTTTTTATATACACTGGCCTAAATCTCCGAATTGAAGTCAAATTCAATTTTAATTTAGCCTTTTTTCTTGGAATCCAGGTTTTGGTATTACATAAGATAATATCGACAACTTCCGGAATTTTTAGCATTAAAAGTATATAAGTCCAAACAGCAATTGTTGTCAAACTTATTTCGTGACGGTCTCACACAAAATGAAAAATAACGTATAAACCTTCATCTATTTGGGGCTCTGAAATCGTTACTCGGTCAATAGATGTATCTGTCTTTGTTTTCTTTTTTGCAGGACATAGGTAAACAATTAAAAGAGTTGGGTTTTTTTGTTTCATGCTTATTACATGTAATTGTTCTAACAACTGTCACCATCAATGATTATTTTGCTATACTGGAGCACAAATTGGGATCCCGGCCTTGGTGATGTCATGATTATAAATTCCTCAAACATCGTCCATTGACTTTGTAACAACACTTCCGCGGTGTTTTAATCCAATGTTTGACGTTTCTTATAGGTGTCATGGAATTGATGGATGAACTTTACTGTTACATCTTCGTATATTCTATATGCATTTTCATCTGTTTTTAACAAGCCAATGAAATACATTTTATACAAAAAAAATTATGTCGTAAATAATTTTTCCGTATCGGGTATTTGTTTTTTATCTTTACATCGTATCAAGTTTTTAATTGTTTTTGAAACCTCTGAGCAGAACAGGTTAAAGATACCATTCCGAAGAATATGAATTATTTAATCAGAATTCAGCATCGTCTAATATGCATACCTGACTGTCTCGCGTAATGTATATTTTATATATTTGTATATGGTGCATTCCTTCTCTTATGTGTACTTATGATAACATTGTTATGTCTCCCATATATGTATTTCTTCTCATAAAACCTATTTAATGTTCTGAACTTTTGTTTTCGTATCTTTAACCTACTTTTCCTATTTCTATTCACCGTGAACGTATCACGATACACTCATATGTCCATACATATTTATTACTTTGCAAACATTGTACATGTTTGCTTTTCTTTAATTTTGACTGATTTCATTTAGCTAATGCCGGTAAACAATAGGCGTAAATCATGTCTAAGCGGGGGTTATATAAAGATACAAATGGACATTAAAATTAGAATATAAAAAAAACAGAGAAAACCATGACCAAAACAGCATCTTATATTAGGAAACGTTAGTATGCACTTTTCTTCCGTACGACTAAAACCCATAGTTAAGATGTAATCTATATCTGTGCGTTTGATATTCCATTCTTTACTGGGTATTTTGAGATCAACATCGTTGTTTTGCAATGCTAGTATTGAGCTTGCTTCTTAAACTTTATTTCATCTTTAAAATTGGAACGACTGGTTGAAAAAAAAATTCACAACGTAAAGTGTTCGATTGTGCGGTAGACCCAATTTTCTATCTGCAAAATAGACGAGATAAGTTTGGATTCAGTCATTGCTTGACCTAAAACAAACACTACTGAAGTAGAAGACTTCGATGAATTTTATTTTTTAAGAAACTAATTCTACCGCTAGCTACCAAACGATACAAACAAATTGTTACACCGCTCCCTTGATTTCCATTACTTAACGAAACAGTAAAGGCTATACACTAGCAAAACCCTTCGGACACAAATTGCTAGATTACCCAGTCCATTTGTCCGCTTGTTCGGTAAAATACGTCTCTCTCTCTCTCTAAATCCATTTTTATTGCTATCCAAGACAGCTTATATCACTAACAACACGATGTAGAAAAGACACAGTTATGATTGTCATTTGAAGAGGTAACCTTAGATAGAGGAGCAATCTATTTCTGAGAATGCATATAAGTATTTAGTATCATCTAGGAGCAAAACATAAAAAGTAAGCGAATTGTTAACTTTTACGGGCTTGTATTCAATGACATTTGGCATTGTTAATTATTTTCACGGTATTGTGATGTTTTCGTTCGAAAAGAGATAATTTGCTTCTCTCTGCAGCAGATTTTGGAAATAGCAATATCATCCAGCTATTTATTCCATTTGATACTGTGTCACGCTCAATGTTCTCAGTACATCCGACAGGAAAGTTCAGGATATCTCCAGATATTGCCGAGTTCCATGAGAAAAGCCTAAAACCGAGGACGACCCATTCTAGACATTTACTGTACATTTGTATAAATAGCGTGCATGATTTGATATTTACATATTGAAATGAAAGTCATTTCGTCACAATGTTTATCTTCTTAGGCTATACTTTTTACCCTGTAAAAGAAAAAGGAAAAAAGTTTTATGTCCCTGTATATCGAAAAATCACAAAAAAACAAAATATCGCAAAGAATTCATCTATGAATGAAAGGCACAATATAACACATCTGAAGTAATTTATTTCTTTTGCAATTAAAGGGTAAAGTAAATAGAAAATAAGCAAACAAACGTAAGTGGAGCCGCACTTGCTTTATCTTTACTTTTTATCTGTGCACCCACGGTCCTGCATGATTTTTTCAGAATCCCGAGGGTGTTATTTCATTTTCATAAACTAATTTCATTGGCTCCATTAACAAACACTTACTATATTGGGTCATGATTAAGATATATTCCTCGGAATAGGCTATTGTTAGCCTACTGTATACATGGAATTTTTTTTCCATCGTTTGATTTTCGCACCATTCGCCTTCATCGTCAGTTGGGGAATTATAAAAAAATCTCGAATAGAGTAAAGACGAGTTAGCGGATGGGGCGAAAATATCTCTTTATATAGCATATCATTGCTCGAACATAAGTAAAGTGCAATTTCATTGGCTGACCTTACTCGTGAATATTCAAGAGATTTCACAGATTTTGTCCGAATTCATCCCGTCGAGGAATGCATAAGCCGTGATCAATATGTGCAATGTATACATCCATGTTTACTCTCCATGCTTTGTCGATTTCGCGTATATACGTGTACTTTCAAATAGGTTTGTATACACAGACACATCTTATACAAAGTCATGTTTTAGTTTAATTATGCTATACGGTTCATGAGAAAAAAAATTGAAATGATCTACTAACCTTTGGATGGCCGAATTTGACACGTGTAGGGAAATATGAAGTAGGATAGGATGCGGAGCTTACGAAAACCTTTGATCTTCCCAAGCCACTTCCGATTGCTCCTCCTATTCCTCCTCCTACTGCTCCTCCCATTCTAAATCTTGTGCCACCTCCTAATCCAACTCCTGCTCCAATACCTCCGCCAACACCTCCAACTCCGACTCCTATTCCAGCTCCTCCATTAACACCTGCTCCAATTCCAAATCCTGCTCCACCACTAAGTCCTGCGCCAATTCCTAGACCGAATGATTTTGTTCCTGTTCCCGCTCCTGCTCCAAATCCTGCTCCAAGTCCTAATCCAGCTCCTCCTCCACCACGTCCGACTCCGAGTCCTATTCCTAATCCAGCTCCTCCTCCAACACTTCCGAGTCCAAGTCTTCCTCCGTATGCTGCACCAACTCCTGTGCCGAATCCTCCACCAAATCCGATTCCAGCGCCAACTCCTGCACCTGTTCCAAGTCCAACTCCAATACCAACACCAACACTACCACCACCACCCATGGATCCTCCAATACCTCCCGCGCCTAATTGATAGGAATACGAGGGTACATTATATGTGGTTTGAGTTGGTTTGATGTAGTGTTGATAAATTGGTTGAACGACTGGCTGAATAATCGGAGGTTTATAAAGATTTTGCATTCCACATCCGTAGTACCCTCCATACGCACAAATATTTCCGCCAAACATTCCGCCAAACATGCCACTCTGCATGCTACTCTGCATGCCACTGTACATGCTACTATACATGTTGTTCATGCCGCCAAAAGATGACCCGTAATTCATTCCAAAATTCATTGATGGCTTTTGAGGAACACTGACAAAACTTTTATATTGTTGTTGTTGTTGTTGTTGTTGTTTTGGGGCAGTAACATGAGTGATGTATCTATTGATAACGATTGGTTGTTTTTGAGCTGCTACTACTTTCTTTGTCGTTACTTGTTTTTTGACGACCTTTTTAGCTGTTGCAGTTTTGGCAGCAGTGCTGGATGATGCAGCTGAGCTGCTACCTCCACCTCCGGAACTACCCCCACCACTTGAACCTCCACTTGCTCCTCCGCCACCTGATCCGCCACTTCCACCACCACCACCACTTCCTCCAGATCCACCACCTCCGCCAGATCCACCGCTACTTCCACCTCCCGAGGTGCTTACATGATGAGTATGATTCATTAAGTGGTGGGCAAGTATATTAATGTTCTGTACAAATCCACGTCCACCAAATGCACCATTGCTCCACTCGTCGTCATCACAGAAGACAGTGCCCAGTAGGACAAACAGAAGAATCACTATCTTCATCTTTTCTGACTGTTAGATCTACAGAGAACCTGAAATTCATACAAAAATCATTCAATAGTACATTATTCCATATAAAGCACTTATGAAAGTAAAAGTACATTACCTTGAATAGAATGGTTAGGTTTGAAGAATAGCTTTTATGGATCCCTCATATATTACAATTGCATCCATATTCTGAATATAATTTAACATCTCAATAAGAAAGAAATTTTGTCTTTTATGTTACACGAAATGTTAATCCATTGCATAAGTAAAATCCATCATTCTTAATTTTGGTGATTCCTGATTCGTGACAAAAGAAGACTTATAGAGCACTATTACAAAACATAAGTCCTTAATATCTTACCGAGGGAATGCGTCCGAAATCTCTGCAAATCAACTAGCAGTGTGGTGATTCCCGATGGTTTTCTTTATATATCGCTGACAGGTTAAACATATGCATTTATTGGATCAACTTCACAAATAGTTTCGCAAATGAATTCTAAATTAATAAATCATCCCTATAAACCTGTATATCTACGTTTTACTGGCCAACACGTCACTCAGAGTAGCATCATTTATTCATGAATTAAACAAAATATCATAGCTATTTAACCTTCAAAATTTTGATAGACACGGGGTTAATGGGAAACGTTTGTTTAAATAATGTATGATTTACTATAACTCACTGATCCATAAAGCGCGTTGAAATGTATTTCTAAATCAGAATGACCCAGAGTATTTCCTTGTAAGACCATATGATAGCTACTAAAAACTATTCACGTTTGTCACGAATTGATCCATATTTATTTGCAAACACCGTATGCATTTCTATTTATGACAACAAACAACATCAAAGATGTCTTTTTGAGAGAGATTGATAAAAGTACTTGATAGTCAAAAAGCAGAGGAGGAACTTTAAGGACTATCATTGAAGTTTCATCCGTGATGTGGTTGCAAGATTAAATATATATATAACACAAAAGATTGAGTTGAAGCACAAGATGTGTAATTTTTGTATAATTCGTCTTCCAAAATAAAACTAAAGTAGTGTTCTGCCGTTTAGTAGGATAACGATTTAATAGCTTAATTATCTGCTACTTAAAAGGCTAAACTTTACTAGAAAGCAAGTCAAACCACGAATATTTTTTTTAATGTTTGCCGAATTCGGATCTTAAATATTTGAATGTTTGCTGAATCTCGTTTATAGATGTATTGGGTCGAGTACTGTATGACATGTTCCATATCAGTTGTTAGACCATTCGTTACATACTGAATTTGACTACGGATTTCTCTGTCTACCTGGTCAAGATATATGGCGAATGGCGGATATGCCGGTCAACAGGGGATAGTTACTCCTCCTTGTCGTCAATGTCTGTAGAAGCATCAAAACAGATAAGCACTCATAACACAACATTGTCACTCTTGTCACTAGAAGCATCACAACAGTTAAACACTAACACAACACTGTCACTCTTATCACAAGAATCATTACAACAGGTAATACACTAACACAACACTGTCACTCTTGTCACTAGAAGCATCACAACAAATTAAACACTAACACAACACTGTCACTCTTATCCAAAAAATCATTACAACGGGTAATACACTAACACAACACTGTCACTCTTGTCACTAGAAGCATCACAACAAATAAAACACTAACACAACACTGTCACTCTTATCACAAGAATCATTACAACAGGTAATACACTAACACAACACTGTCACTCTTGTCACTAGAAGCATCACAACAAATTAAACACTAACACAACACTGTCACTCTTGTCACTAGAAGCACCACAACAGATAAAACACTTACACAACACTGTCACTCTTGTCACTAGAATCATGACAACATATAAAACACTAACACAACACTGTCACTCTTGTCACTAGAAGCATCACAACAGATAATACACTGACACAACACTGTCACTCGAAGCATCACAACAAATAATACACAAACACAACACTGTCACTCTTGTCACAAGATTCATCACAACAGATAATACACTAACACAACACTGTCACTCTTGTCACAAGAATCATCACAACAGATAATACACTAACACAACACTGTCACTCTTGTCACAAGAATCATCACAACAGGTAAAACACTTACACAACACTGTCACTCTTGTCACAAGAATCATCACAACAGATAATACACTAACACAACACTGTCACACTTGTCACAAGAATCATCACAACAGATAAAACACTAACACAACACTGTCACTCGAAGCATCACAACAAATAATACACTAACACAACACTGTTACTATTGTCACAAGAATCATCACAACAGGTAAAACACTTACACAACACTGTCACTCTTGTCACAAGAATCATCACAACAGATAATACACTAACACAACACTGTCACTCTTGTCACTAGAAGCATCACAACAGGTAAAACACTTACACAACACTGTCACTCTTGTCACAAGAAGCATCACAACAGGTAAAACACTAACACAACACTGTCACTATTGTCACAAGAAGCATCACAACAGATAAAACACTAACACAACACTGTCACCCTAGCTTCTTGAAGCATTATAACAGGTAAAACAATAACACAACACTGTCATCCTAGGCTCTAGAAGCATTATAACAGGTAAAACACTAATACAACACTGCCACTTTTGTCACTAGAAGCATCACAGCAGGTAAAACACTAACACAACATTGTCACTCTTGTCACAAGAATCATCACAACAGATAATACACTAACACAACACTGTCACTTTTGTCACTAGAAGCATAACAACAGGTAAAACACTAACACAACACTGTCACCCTAGGCACTAGAAGCATCACAACAGGTAAAACACTAACACAACACTGTCACCCCAGTCTCTAGAAGCATTATAATAGGTAAATACTAACAAAACACTGTCATCCTAGGCTCTAGAAGCATTATAACAGGTAAAACACTAACACAACACTGTCACCCTAGTCTCTAGAAGCATTATAACAGGTAAAACACTAACACAACACTGTCACCCTAGTCTCTAGAAGCATTATAACAAATAAACATTAACAACGCTGTCACTCTTTTCTCCACAAGCATATAAGAACAGATAAACACTAACAACACAACACTATAACTCTTCGCTGTAGATAAACGGTGACACAACACTGTCACCCTTGACTAGATAAACACCAACCTGACACCATTACCCTTGTCTGTAGATGTGTTCCATGATAGTCTAAAAATCGGTGAGTTAACAAGTGGATTAGATTACATTCTTAGATTTGCTTGTTGATACCTTTCTTCAAAAAGTATAAGGGAACAGTTGTTCAAGTTTCACATGGAGGTTTCCCATAGCCTCTACATATATAATTCGTTTTCCTATAATTTATTTTATATTTGCATCATTATTAGTATATCGGATGTTTGTCGTCATTTTCAAAACATTCAAAGTGATTTTGCGGTAGAAATGATAACTGAATCTTAAGTATGGTAGAGATAAATAGTGCTCCATTACTAAACAGCTAATTTACATTATCTGACAACATTTGTCAAAACAAATTCAAATAAGGTATTTTTTCGTACTAATTTTCCAAAAATAGACTCTTTATCTATGATATGAAATAAACAGCAAATAGAATTAATTTCCTGAAATCTACAAATAACAAAGAAAAAGATTGCTTTGTTCGCATTACTATGTAATAAAAACTTTAGATGGGACTTTGCTTCCTTGTTGAACATGTAGATGTTCCAGTATGTAGGAAAGGTATCTACATTGTAGTTCTAAGTGCGGCGACACCTGTACTCTGACATTTTAATGCTAGAGGAAGACGTAAGGGAGAATATGGTGACCTTTCTTACAATATATAAAATACGATTAATCTCACATTTTAGTCACTTAAACCTTTAACAATGAAAATCTGCTTTGCATTACATTACTTTGAGTGAACTTAAGTACTTCATTCGAAGCTGGATATATTGAAATTGAGGGGATGAATTTTTCTTTTAAATAAAAACAGGGTTTTCAAAATACCTGGCTTAAAATAAAGATAAAGTAGCCTAGTCTTGGAATGAAAATCATTTCAAATTAAACGGGATCTCAATATTTCAGAGATCAATATATGTGGTTTTCACTGTGTATTGCTTGAATACATGTACTACTTTTAAAGGAAGCAGTGGAAAATCACTACACCGATTCTTAATTTCAAAAAATAACCATTGACATCTGTTATAGGGGTCATATACTTGACTACAATATAGATATACAATGGAACCTCTATAAATTCCTTCCAATTAACTAGTTAAAATTGGTCTGATTAGTGTAGTGATCTCCTAAGTGAGGTCCAAAAAAACCTTAATGAGTGAAAAACATACTGATCTTTTATGGTCTTTATTGGTCTGATTAGTGAGGTGGTAACCTAAGTGACGTTCAGATAGCCTCGAAGAGTAATAAGCTGGTTGACTTTTGATGGTCTTAGTCCTGTGATTGGTGAAGTGGTCTCCTGAGTGAGGTGATCTTAAGGCGAGGTTCCTCTGCATAATTATGTCTGAACTGCTTGGATACGGATTTTTCATAAGTCTGTCGGATATCCAATCAGTATCAAATTCGCACCTTTTAGTCGTTAATTTGATTCTTTATTCCTGTGACATCAAGACATTCCTGGTTCAAAGGAAGAAAATGTTAGTTATGACCTTTAATTCGACATTATTGACAATCGCAATGAATAATGAGTCTTGGATTTCGTTTCTTTTACGTGTGTTAAACATAAGACAATTTAGAATCAAGCACACAGTATTTATTCCTACTTTGACATTGCACATATTACAGACACAATTGATGTTATACGAACCACAATGAGGAAAATCATTACATCATCTGTCTTTCTGTTCTTCAGGTGGTATTTTATACATTATGTATAGGATCATGTACAAATGTATTCTGCATATAATAATTTAATATCCAAAAGAAAAACAATGTACATAAGCACTATCTTGAACACGTTATTAAACATATATCTTGAATCACGATTATGAGTTATACATTGGTTGCATTTGATATAATAACGTTTCCAGTAAACGATTCGCCAATTGAAATAAGGAGTAAATTGTGCGAGGCTGGTAGTTGAATCGTCTTTGCCTATTTTGACCAAAACATTTTGAGTTTGATTACGGAATAGCGGAGAGTATGACCAATCACCGACAGTCTTTCTCTACCTTTACACCTGATCCCAACTCTAAATTTTCATTGGTCCGTGATAGTTGAATGTGCGTCAAATTCGTGTTTTATCATCCGGGTGATTGGTAACTTTGACCTGGTCGGAATAAATTTACAATACTGAAGAAAGTGTCCATATGAAACTAAGACTTCATGTTGTTATTAATCAAATATTAGATTGTGCTCCGGTCGATTTGTAATTTTTACTAAATCATGTGAATAAATTAAGCATTTCAATATACTACAAGTTGATGAAACCAACGTCCAATACAGTTATGTACGGCAACACTGTAGAAAGTGATAAATGAGCCTTAGCAATGTACACGTACCCTAAAACACACAATAATGAGAATACAAGAGTGCTTGGTCTACTTTCTAATAGACAACCACACACATGGGAAAGTTATGTTCCATCTTGCACTTGAACAGGAAATAGAATGTCCGGTTAAAAATATCCAAATAAAATTTGCATATTTATTTGACATTTTGATAGCACTTTTATTCTTTGAATATTTGGCACGATGATACGAAATCCGATTTCACAAAATTGGGTCCAAAAATCGCGATTTTGGGT